>JAKCPI010007759.1:0-11931 GCA_023213315.1 Euborellia annulipes
TTACGCCCATGCCCTAAACGTTCGGTGATCCTGATCGATGCTACCGTATTGGCGGTAAAAAGCAACTACATCTTCCGCTAGTCGGCTCAGTTTACATCCGGCCTGGTAAAAAAAAACTGAGGAAGGTTCTCACGCCTCAAATACGAAGACAATTGAAAAATATGCAAATCGAAGCGTTTGAACGCCGAGACTTTCATCGGCTCTAAAAAATTGGGTGTATAGTTCAAATGGATTTTTTTGAATTAGCTTATAAATACCCTTTTGATTAAAATAGGTTGTGTTTAGACGCTTAAAGCAGGTGATCATCTCCCAATTGATAGCGAAGAGTGAGAGAGAGAGAAAGAGAGAGAGAGAGAGAGAGAGAAAGAGAGAGGAATATTTCTCTCTTTCCCGAACAGACTCCATTCCCTAATTGTGGAAGCCCCTGAAGTTAGGCAACTTTTTGTGTGTGCTAATATTTTGCATGTTTGTCAATTAATTCGTCGCTAATCAAGATTATGAGGAAGATTTTGATTAAATTAGCATCTATAATTTTCCAAATTATACCTAAAAATCTAAATATACAGGGTGTTTTTAAATAAGTGTCCGATTCCTCTGGTATTTTTAACCCTAGAACGCACAAGCTTTTTTGGAAACGCAAAGTCACAAGGGAGGGCCTCTCAGGCCCACTATATGTTTAATGGGTTTTTCAACACATTTTTGAATAATTATATTAATTTTTTTTCATTAATTTATATTAAAATTTATAAAAATATATAACTAATCAATATTTTATTCAAAATTTTAAAATTTTTATTTTAAAAACATCTTTGACATATAATTTTTTTAGTACAATGACCATTTCAAATATTTCTTTTCCAGCAGACTTGTTATTTTTGTTTTCTGTTTATTTTAGTTAGACACAAATAACATCTTCTCCTTGTAGGTTTTTAAGGATCAAAATTTTATTTTGATGTTGAGGGGGTACTTCCTCAATTACCCTTCTAATTGATTTCTGTAGTCCTTGTATCGATCTTATTTTTATGTGATCGCAAATTAATTCTTCGCTCAATTCAACAAAAAATTTTCTTCGGAGTTGTTTTTTTGGAAATTAACATGAGATTTATGTTTTAAATTAAAATAAATGATCATTGATGCAATTGCACATACCCCAATACAATTTTCGAAAACGGCCAACAACCAATGATTTGTTTTTCTTTTGCAGCTAGGCTATACTACCGTATGTGTGTCTGTCATTTTATCCAAAATATCTACTTGCTTCTTTCGGTTGATTATAATAAATAATAATTTCTGGTTTTTTGGGAATTTTCACAAACAATACCAATATTGTCTGAATGATGTATACTCGACAAGAGTAAAATAGACTTGCTTTTTTAGGTACATAAGAGACAAGCGCAAATTTGAGAGTAAATCGAAAAAGGTTTTTTTTTCTAATAGGTAAAAATTCAGCTGGAATACATTTTTTATCTTTTCTAAACTATCTTTTCCAATAAAACATCGAGTATTCGAGTATTGAAACAGGAATTATGAGTCAGGTGTAAATTTTCGTAAAGAATATAAATATTTTTTTTTTTTATCAATATCTTCATTGCTTGAATTTTCATTATTTTCTTCACTAATGTAATCCTCTATACTGTATTTTATTTTATTTATTTATTTTTTTTAAGAATACTGTCTTTATCTTCGATAACATTTAAATCTCCTAGCTCTTTTCATTCTTTAGATATTTTGTTCACAGACAGACCATGTTGCAAAATCAACTTTTTTGGACTCAGGGGACCTAAAAACGTGAAGATCCATCAAAATCTCGACATTGAATTTTTGACATGAATCCAATACTTTCTATATAATTACATATATAGTTAAGAGAAAGTAAAAGCATACTTGAATGTTATCAGGAGATATAATCTCAAAAATATAGAGAAGCTTTGAGATACGAAAGTCAAAATGAAACTGACAGTTTTCTTGATTTTTTTCAAAATTTATAAAAAATTTGACAATATTTATTTTATTATTTAAAAAAGAACATGACAATTTTAAATATTTGAATACATAATACATAATAGGTTGTCATTTAAAGTGGTATAAATACCCAGAAACCCCAAGGGCCTGGGAGGCCCTCCTTGTGACTTTGTGTTTGTAAAGTGGTTCGAAGAAAAAAATAAGGCATAGAAAATTTTTTTTTTTTGAAAAACCCTTTAAAAATATATTTGTAATGAATAAATGGAGGAATATTAAAAACTTGAAATTTATAAGAAGCTTTTTCTGAGAGTTATTGAGAAAAAACGGAGTGACCGGGCCTGAAAGGCCCTGGTTATGTGTTCTAGGGTTAAGATGCAAAGTTGATATAAGCAAGGGTCTGCAAGGCTTTCGTTTTCGAAATACAGGGTGAAAAAAAATATTTATTTAATTTTTTTTTTTTTTTTTTTTTTTTTTTTTTTTTTTTAGATGCGAAATTCAAATTTAATCTTACTTGTTAGTCTTTCTCTTATTGTAGAGGTCTACGTTTGTTTTTTTTTCTCTTCGTAAGGACCAAACTTTTTCGTCATTCTATCACATTTGTTACTAAAGTTACATAAAAAAGCAAGCATTCTTGTCTTAAGGTTGTTCGGACATTAAAGCACTTTAACTGATTAAAAGCTAATTTTTTAATATGTTATTAATCACTATCAAATACGTATAAAATAAAATTTTGAAGCAGATCTGACACAGGGTTATCGTGTAATTAATTTTTAAAAAATTGAAATTTAACATGTAGCCTATGGGGAATAACGACGAAACGCACACATATCGAATTATATAGGCATCTGTGCAACTGATACAAAAACAAAAAAACTTACATTTTATTAATTCACTTCCGAGGAATACGTTAAAAATAAAACCAAAAGTTTCTGCCGACCGCTTTTAAAGATATTTTAACAAGAAAGTCAAAAAAATTCTCCAAAATGACAGTCGCTAATATTTAAAAATAATGAATTCTCGAGAGTCAGACCAGCCTGGCAACGTCGCATAGCATAAGTGTCTTATCTCTATGTCAGATACATTTTTTTTTTCAATTTTACAATATTTTTTCTCGCAAATCGTCCATTGTGTTTAAACTGATTTGCATTAAACATTGTAATATATTAAATAAATTAAAATTTAAGGCGTTTAAGATTTAAAATAGATAGTTGATGAATGCAATGTTGCCAGTTCTATATTACGTGAAATACTGCTCAAGTCGAAAGTCATTCATTTATTATTTTTGGTAATTAAACTTAATCCAATTATAAACTATGATAGGTCACGACTAAATTATAATAAGGAATTTTGGCATTCAAATTTTTAATTTTATTTAAAAAAAAAATTTAGATTCTATTATGACTTACGATGTACTATCCGAACAACCTTAAGTCGCTACGAGAAACTGTTTGTGAAATATTTTGATTTCAAGTAATCCATGCATGTGTGAAACACCCTGTACCCCGAAAACGAAAGCTTTGCAGACCCTTGCTTATATCAACTTCGCATCTTAAAAATACCTGAGGACCGCCCTGTAAAATATCGGACACTTATTAAATAAAGACACCCTGTATAAAAAACGATTGAACAAGAAGTTTTATACAAATTCACAATTTTCAATTAATTTATTTCAAATTAAGCACAGTAAGTGTCGAAATAAGGACTATTTTACTATATACTATTAATTATCTATAGTAGCGGCGTGTCCGCCTGTCTGTTCGTCGGTGACGCTCTGTTTGACCAACTTGCCGTAATTTTGAAGCGGGGCAAGCCCCCCCCCCCCCGACCCTCCCACCAGCTGGCTCGGGCTCGCTGATCATGTGGTGCAATTTTTCAGACTATTCATATAAATATACTTATCTGGTTCATTAGATCTCCTTAGCTTTTTATAGTCTTTTTCGCCATCTGAGGCCATTTAGTCTCTAATTATTTCAAATGATTGATATCCAATAAATTTTTTCGCCTGGGACGGGTTGCGAACTATCGACCTTTGGCACCAGAAACTAATGTTCTACCTCTGAGCTAAAAGTCAAGGGCATTTCTTAACATAAAATAATTATCATATTTGTTTAAATATTATTCTAATAATCATTAAGGAAATTGTTATTTGAAATTCCTATAGGTATAGGGACACTAAAAAAGTATCGATACTTTTTTTACTCGATACTAGTACTTTTTGGTTTCGATACCACATCCCTATATAGGGATCCCCGTTTAAAAAAAAAAGGAAATTTAATTAGGGCCTATATATTAACTTTTTTATTTCATTTGAGAGATTTTAATTATTAAAATTAATTGATTTTTATTTTTATAAAGATACAGATAGAATCCAATTCTTTCTAATGAGTAAAATTCGGTATTCTCAGAAATTTTTTAGACTTTCTTTATAATATAAATAGACAATGAAAATTAAAAAATAAAATTTTAATATTTTGCAACTCCTCTCTATTTACAGAACTATTAATATAAATTTAATGAAAAAAAAGAGATCTTACTTTAACCTTGATGTAAAAATCTCTCTACCATGGAGGTCCTTTAAAAAAAAAAAAAAAAAAAAAACTATTTTTGTGTGAGTGAATAAATCACAAAATAAAGAGAGTGTGCGTTCTAAAATGAATTGTTAGTTAAATACCTAATAAAAATTTTTAATGATTTTTACACTTAATTAGTATGTGAAGAATGTGAAGAATTTTGGAATAAAGAAAAGAAGGAAGAGAAGGAGAAGGAGGGGGAGGGGAGGAGGAGGAGGAGGGGAGGGGGAGGAGGGGGGATAAACAAAATAAATTATTTGGTTCACATGGATTCAACAACTCCACCTCCTCCTGCTCTTCATCCTCATCCTTTTCTTCTTCTTTTTTTCTTCTTCTTCTTCTACTTTGCAGCTGGGAATCAAGATGGCTTAAACACAAGACGTGTATGTAAATTTACTTTAAACATCTCAGGAATATTTTAATTGGAATTTTAACTATTTGATTAATTACTTTAAAGTCTAGAATATAAAAGTGATTTTATTTTTATAGAGCTATTTAGCTTCTCATCAGAAGACACGGATGTCTAACTCTAGACAACATACCACTACTAAATAATTATAGGAAGGGAAAAAAAACGCACTTAACTGTCTTATTTTAATCACTATATCATTAATGTTGTATAGATTTGGAAGAAAAAAAAAACGAAATGTTTATTATACAATAGATAAACAGTTGAAAGAAGAGGACGACGAGAGGGGAGAGGAGGAGGGCGAGAATCCCAAGGAAGGGAAGGGAAAGGCTCGTGTTCTTGGAAAATGTCGTACGCTCCCAATTATAGTAAAACGGCGGCGAGGAGAGAGATTCTGGGACGGAATTCGAAGCCGCGAGCAGCGTGGGACGCCGTGCCGTGCATGCTAAGTCGCGTGGCGTGGCTTCCACTTGGACAAGAAAACAGAAAAGAGAAGACGAGGAACGAGAACGAGAAGAACTCACCGAACAGCTAAAACTAAACTTAACTCTTCTATCTTCACTACTGTCGACCCGACCGATCGACCAGATGGACGAACTGTCTGTCGGCTTGATCAGGTTGAAAGGAAGAAAGAGACAACACAAACGAATAACAATCTTCCTAAACATGTCCGAAAGAAAATTAGGAAATGAAAAGTCTTGTGCAATATCCATTGGGCAGAGAGTAAAAATGATACAAGTTAATAAATAGGCATGGGATTTAACTAAATTTCGGGGCTTCAAAACGTGTATTTCCATCAAAGACTCAACATCAAATTTAACAAAAACGAGAAAAAGAAAGTAAGAAATTCAATTTTGGAAATTTCCCCTCCACTTTCGGCACCGGTTCTGAGACAATAAGGAATTCTAATTAAAATGAAAAAAATTCAGCACCTTCTGAAAAAGAAGAACAATACTGTTGTTGTATTGTGATTAGATAGGGGAGAGTTTGTATATTTGTATAGAGAGAGTATATTTGTAGAGCTCTCATAAAGGAATTCACTGATGATGAGAGTGGTTTTGTCACCAAAACGTCGGCTATTTGACCAATTGCCGGTTGGAATTTCGCAATAAAATTTTGAACTCATATGATGAGTCCAGGAAAAATACCCTATTTGGGAAAGCTCCAAAATTCTCAATGGAAAGCATTGGCTTCTAGCTTTTCTTTTAAATCAATAATGCAAATAAATTTCCTATATAAAATATATATAGGCGGATATATATAGCGGAGTGTCCGTCAGGCTCGCACTGTTTGACCAACTTTCCGTAATTTTGAAACGATATTTTGCGGTCTTATGGAGAGTCCAGAATTCTCAAAAGGGGGGGCGCCAAAAATTGAAAATCAATTTGCCCATTGGAAAGCATTGAGTTTGGTCTTGCCTTATGAAAAATTAAAGCCAATTAATTAAAATAATTAAATCTCTCAAATGAAAATAAAAAAAATGTATTTTATTTTTTTCCTTAGAGAGATCGGGTTGGAAAAAGACCGACAGACAGACGGGCACAAACAAAAATTTTTGAAATGGCTACCAAATAATTAGGGGCGGGATATCAAAAGCCTCCTAAGCCGAAATTAATAAAAAAAAAAAACTCCTTGTTTTATCTTTGTATTATTTTTAAGATAATGTCTGAAATGAATTGTTGAAAAATGTGGGACTTGATTAAGGGAGCGTAAAGTCTGGCGAGGGTGGGCGCAATTGCTATTAGGCCTACAAAAATAAAACAAAAAATCTGGTGTGACTGGCGCACAGCACACAACTTTCTCTTACCCTTCGGTAAGAGAAAGTTGCGCACTGTGCTGGTCACACCAGATTTTTTGTGTCGAGATATATTTAGTTTCCCATAGCACCTTAGTTTCAAACTTGCATTTTAAATGTTGACTGCTTGAAATAAACTATGGTTATTTTTCAAAATTTTAATCTCATATTTGGACATTTTATACACAATATAGAATCGTAAATAAATACAAAATTTCATAAGAATTGGAAAAAAAATTTTAAATGTCTAAAAAGTTCCAAAGGGGACCCCCTTTTGAATCGAAATTAACATACAAATCCCTATAGGAAAATAACATTGTTTCTATGCGAAGATAAGGTGGAAAGGGAATTTAAAAAGAGTAGAGAGAGACGATAATGTTTGCAAGTGGAGAGAGAGAGACATATATGTTTTCTTTGAAACAATTAAAAACAGAAATAAAATAAAAATAAATGGGAATTTAAATAATAATTGATTTTTAATCTAATAAAAAGAAAAAGATTTAAATTCCGTTACCATGGCAACCATTTCTATCTTTCCTATAAAGAACAAGAGTAAAGTGGTCTTCAGAAGATTTCAACGGCAAAATGAGAATATACATTTTAAAGAGCATCTAAAAAATAATTGATTTTTGAATTTTAAAAAAAATCCTTGGAGGGAATTTTGAGAAAATCGAAAAAAACTGAAAAAGTACATCAGTAAAGTACTAGTACTTTTTGGCCGATTTTGTTCAAAAGCTTATTTTGAGCGTGTGGGAAGGTACCTAAGTTAAATATAAAATTTCAATCCGGTAGCTCAATTCCTTCATGCTAAAAATCTGTCCACACATACAGACACACACACATACACACATACATACACACACACAGACCAATTTGCGGGACCCACTTTTTTGGACTCAGGGGACCTCAAAACATGTATATCCATCAAAATCTCGACATCGAATTTTTGACATGATCGCAATACTTTCTCTCCTATATATTTCATATATAGGCTAAGAGAAAGTAAAAGTAAATTTGGGTACGTCTAATATGTTGTTAATATAAATTCCAAGAGACACGAGGCTTAGAAATATTTAACTTTCAAATTTTCCGGGAAGAGTGTGAGGCAAGGATAGTTTTAGTCTTTTGCATTGTGCATTCGTTTGGTTATTCAGCGATTTAATGTGAACATGATTCTGAATTTGAATATGTTTTGAATGCTCAGTTGAATTCTATTAAAGATAGAAGAGAGTTTGTATATTTGTATATAAGGCTAGTGCTTCACAAAAGAGAATTTCTTTGAAATAAGATGATGTATAAAAAAAATCTGGTGTGATTGGTCACGCAGCACACAACTTTCTTGTTAAATGAAAGTTGTGTTCACTGCTTGTCACACCAGATTTTTTTGTGTAGACATATACTGGTAATCAGTTTCCGCTGATATATTAGAATTGGACAATGCCACGTATAAAGTAACCAAGCGCCATCATGACCGAAATTGAGATAAGACCGCCATCTTGTAGCGAAAAAGAATATCTATCTATCTCTTTATTTAAATCACAACATATTTACTCTGTGCACTTTTTTGTATAAAGCAAGAAAAAAAGTCAGTTCTATTGGTTTTGTTTACAATTGTGCAAATGAAATGTTCCCTATATCAGATTTAGGTTAATGGTCGTGCATAACATCTTTCAATTCAAGATGTAAAACATGGAAAAATATGTATATTTTGTTAACATGGCAACCATTTCTCCTATCTTTCCTATGAAGTACAAGAGTAAAGTGTGCTTCAAAAGATGTCAAAGGCAAAATGAGAATATACATTTTAAAGAGAATCTAAAAAATAATTGATTTATGAATTTTAATCAAAAATCGTTCGTTGAGATTTTGAGAAAATCGAAAAAACTGCAAAAGCACGTCAGACAATAGGCTACTAGTTAGTACCTTAGTATTTTCGATAGATTGTTGTAATAAAAACGAATGCCAAATGGCAAGGCATTTCTCTGGTTTACAACAATCACACAAGCACAATATATTTTATACAAGTGTTTATGATAAATAATAATTATTTTTGCTAGGGTTCCACCCAGTCAATTTAGGGAAGTTATTTTGTACACACAATGATATATGGACCTGTTATGCAATGGTGTGTCAAAGACCAAAAAAAATTTCAAAAATGAGTTAAGCACGGAATATTGTTTCAAATGCTATAATTAATAATATTTTTTATGAAATATGTCCTAAAAAAATTTATATTTAATGTTACTTGCACAATTGACAAGAAAAATTATATATAATCCAATGTAAACAAAAAACTTTATTGTTGATTTTCTCAAAACTCGATGTTTGGTCTTTGACACACCATTGCATAACAGGGTCCATATAGGCCTACTAATACTGTATATAAATTTATTTATCCACCACAAATACATTAACTGAGGATGGGAGCGATGCCAGTTCCAGAAACGTCGTCTTTTTTCATCGACTTATTTTAAAATACAATACAATCGAAATCAGAGGTCTCTGGCGCCTGGTGCATAGGCATCAGGCAACATCCATGCTTTTATTCTAAGTATTATCTATGTTTTTAATTCTCTCCAGATCGAGGGTTTGCATCTCACCCCAAGCGAAGAATTTATTTCATTTGAATTGGACGGGGTCTAAATGGCCTGAGATGCCGAAAAAGACCTGTGCGCCAGTCACACCAGATTTTTTGTATTCAGGGGACCTCAAAACGTGTATCTATATATATAAAAATGAAATGGAAAAAATGTATGTATGTAAATATGTATGTATATGTTCTATAGAAATCCACAATTTCCAATGAATCTATTTGAAATTAAGTACACATATAGTACATGGACCAGGGAGTAACGTAGTAATAATTTGAATCTCTAAATATTTCTGGGGAATTAATTATAATCAAATTTCTTCAATATTTGGATAAAAAATTTAGATTTTTGACATCTTTATGACATGATTTATAGCCACCTTCAGGCAGACCCTTTGGGCAGGTATAAATAATCCCTTTTGTTTCCTAGACAGTACCTCACTTGGACTCAAGGTTCTTTCTTAAAATTTGTAATGCAAAAAAAAAAACTAACAAAATCCAAATGCGAGCAAGGGGTCCAGGGGGCGCAGCCCCCGGCTAGGCGGAAAGCCCGCCGAAGGCGGGCACGCGACTAGTATCCAATAAAATCTCGACATCGAATTTTTGACATGAATCCAATACTTTCTCTCTCTATATATATTAACATATATAGAGGTAAGAGAAAGTAAAAAAGTAGAAGAGATGATTGATTGCCTGAAGAATCTTTTTACTTTCTCTTACCTCTATATGCAATAATGTGTCAAGCGCCAAAAAAAAATTAAAAATTGATTTAAGCACGGAATATTGTTTCAAATGCTATAATTAATAGTATTTTTTATGAAATATGTCCTAAAAAAATTTATATTTAATGTTACTTGCACAATTGACAAAAAAAATTATATATAATCCAATGAAAACAAAACTTTAATGTCGATTTTCTCAAATCTCGGTAGGTGGCGCTTGACATACTAGTGCGTAACAGGGTCCATATATGTTACTAATACTGTAGATCACAATTTGGATGATTTCCTTCGACTCCTGATCTGACAATTTGTTGAAATCTCAATTTTAAAATGACGACAAGACTTTTCTTCACTTATAGGAAAATAATAATCTAAACAGTTTTCAATGAGAGACATAGGAAATATTTATTTATTTATATTCAATTCACTAATTTATGTCTCTTTATAATTTTATCACCTGACGGTGTCGTAAATAATTTACTTTATTATTTTAAAGAGACAATAAACGTAATTTATTATTTATCTTTAGAAGGCAATCGGTTCCGGTATTAGGTTTGAGAGCGAAGGATGCGCGGCGGGAAATAAAATATTAAACCCTTTAATTGTTATTATTCAAATCGTATTGGAAATAAGGAATTGAATTTATCTATTATTTCGCCGGAAATAAATAACTGTTTAACATATAACAAATCCTTTTTTCTTTTTTTTTAATGTTTATATATTTATTTATTTATTTATTTTATAGATGGCTGCGAACTTGACTACTCAATGGGAAGAAGAATAAAACGGAAAGGGAAGTTCAATATTTTTAAATGACAGGAAATTTTTATGCGAATAAATTCTAAAATAAAATTTTATTATTGCAGAAATTTACAGATAACGGAGACACGTCATTTTGATTGATTGATTGATAGGTGGGTCTTTTGACCTTAATCAAGACCGAAGGGAACTAGTCAGCGCCCTCCTGCCCTCACCCCCCCTCTATAATGGTAAATTTAATTATTGGCACACCAATTGGTATAAATAATTGTACATGGATCACATGTATTGTTATGCTTTAAGGTTTTGAAATAAATTCGACGAAAGTTCGAGATTGGGGACCCCGGGCAATCAGCCTGTGAAACTCCCCCGGTAGCCATCGGTATTATTGTATTTAAATTGTATAAATAAATGGATAACCCCTAAATGGCCTCTGTAAGGTTTAAAAAAATAAAATAATTAAAAAAATATTTTAAATTTCACTCGCCCAATTAATTAAACTCTTTGATAAAATATTTTTTATTTACAAAACTATTCATTTTAAGAATTTAATAAACTCCTATTGGATTTTTATGTAGAATTCAAAAATACTAAAATTTATGGGATGATCCTTTTGAAAAAATTGAGGATTAACAACTTTTTGATTTTCATAAATAAACGATTATTATGGACGCCATGGATAACAAATTTGAATTTTTTGAGTAAGATTCTTTAATCTCTAATAAAGAGTTCTATTTCATCAAACCAATTCTACAAATTATAGTTTAATTATTATAAATTTTTAAAGAGAACGCTAAATTGTTAGATTTTACAAAATATCTAAAATAACTCAGAAATGGTAGATTTTAGACACCAAGTGCATTATATAAAATCATCTTAGTTTTTTAACACTTTTAATCTAAAGATACAAAAATATTTGGGGTGTTTCAAAGGTTGCGGTAACAAAGCAGAAAGTGTTCAAAAGTTGATAATAATTCATATATTTAAAAAAGAGTATATTCCAAAAAACAATTAATGTTCTAAGTTAAAAACTTTTATGTCAACTCGTTCCATGAACGAGTTCTGTGGAATACCCTGAAAACTGTATATGTTCAGTTCTCATTAGTAAGAAGTTTCACTTCTGC
>JAKCPI010007760.1:0-24981 GCA_023213315.1 Euborellia annulipes
AAGAAATCATTACCAAAAGAGAAGAAATAAAAAAAAAAAATAAATAATAATTCATTTAAATAAATATTTTATGTATGTAGGAAATAAAATTAAAAGATAATCCCGCATAGCAGCGTAACTAGACGGGACGATTGGATAAAGAGAGAATTATTTATTTGGAGAAGAAGGATCGACATTTCGGTTCTTTTAGGCGCCATTTTCAGGGCTAAAAGTATTAAAGTATAAAACTTAACGGGTGAATTGAAATCTAATAAGGTTGTACCCTTTTAAATGAAAATAATACACCAAGGATCGCGGGCTCTCAAGCAGTCCAATGATTTTATTTAAGCCATTTGGATACTTTACTTATGTACTTTTCTATTTTTTAGATGCTCTTTAAAATGTATATTCTTATTTTGCCCTTGAAATCTTATAAAGTCCACTTTATTCTACTCCACAGAAAAGATAGGAGAAATGGTTGCCATGGTAGCAACATAAATATTTTTCCATGTTTAAAAATTTTACATCTTGAATCTAATATATTGGACGAAACTAAATATATCTCGACACGAAAAATCTGGCGCGACAAGCACAGAACACAACTTTCAAAAACCCAAGGCAAGAAAGTTGTGTGCTCTACGACTAGTTTCACCATATTTTTCTTAAACAATACAAAGTTGTTAGAATTTTTTTTTCTAAATTTTTTTAATTTTTTAAAATGAAGAATTAATTAGGCCTTTCACTCCATTAAAAGAGACGTCCTAAACACTTTTCCTATTATAAAATGATTTTTTTTTTGATTTGTTACTGTAGTTTAAACACTCTTAGCACGCAATAATTATTAATTAAAGAAATAAATAAAGAAAAAATAATAATTTTAATGAGATAATTATCAAAATTATCTTAATTAAACTCTAAATTAAATGTACTTTAATTGTAACAAGGTTGATGGTGTCCTATGATCTATTATATGGTACCACTACAGCCAAGGTAAATTTTACACACGCACGCCCCTAAATATAACATTTTGACAAAGGCATTTTATAAATTCTCTCTATCTATTTATCTATATATATATATATATATATAATAGCGGAGTGTCCGTTTGTCCGTCTGTCAGGCCCTGTTTGACCAACGTCCAGTAATTTTGAAACGAAATTTTGCAGTTTTATAGGAAAGTTATGGAGGAAATATTCGGGTCCCCAAATTCTTAAAAGAAGAGGCGCAAGAAATTCCATAAACTCCAGAATTTGCCCGTTGGAAAGCATTTTGATGACGCAAATAGTGAGTTGGGTTTCAGCAAAATTAACCAAACTAATGAGGTACTTTATTTGAAACCTCACTAGTATTAATATAATTTCAAAAGACTTCCCGATGAGCTAGAGGTGTGAAATTTGATATTTAAAAGTCATTTTTGATGACGCAAATTGTGCAAATGCAATTTTAGCAAAATTGACCAAACTAATGTGGAACTTTATTTCACGCACCCTGCCTCCTTTTTTTTTTAATACTCTATAATAAAAAAGACTAAAAAGTTTAAAATAAAAATAAAATAAACTTTTTAAAAAAATGCTTTTATTTAAATTGAACTAAAAAGAGAAATAATTTATTTGTTCTTGTTAAAATTTTTGAATATTTATGACTGAAAATAAAAGCGTGGGGCGCTTCAAAGTGATTCCGTGGCTCTATGTATATCTAAGTATATTCCCTAAGCTATCAATGTGCGCCCCACGCTTTTATTTTAAGTCATAAATATTCAACAATTTAACAAGAACAATTAAATTATTTCTCTCTTTTTAGTTCAATTTATATAAAAGCATTTTTTTTAAAGTTTTTTTATTATATTTTTTTTAGTTATACCCTCTAATTTTTACTTTCTCTTACCTCTATATATGTTAATATACAGTATATAGAGAAAGTATTGGATTCCTGCCAAAAATTCGATGTCGAGATTTTGATGGATATACACGTTTTGAGGTCCCCTGAGTCCAAAAAAGTGGCGAGGTTGAAATTTTATATTTAAATTAGGCACCCCCCCCCAAGGGGTGAAAATAAGCTTTTAAACAAAAAGCATGAAGGAATCGAGCTAGGAGGTTGAAATTTTATATTTAAGTTTTGTACCCTACTGGACCGTGAAAATAAGCTTTTAAAAGAAAAATTTAATTATATAACAATTTTTATTATTTTTCATTTAAGAAATTTAGTTATTTAATTATTTTAATTAATTGAATTTTATTTTAGACAAAACTCAATGCTTTCCAATGGGCAAATTAATTTTCAATTTTTTGTGACTCCCCTTTTTCCTGGACTCTCCATATCGTCCTCTATAGGACTGCAAAATCACTCGAACAGAGCGTGACAGACGGACACAACGTTATTATATATATAGAAGATACTGTATATATAAGAATAGAGATTATTATGTAGTAAGAAAATTACTTGGAACAATTAGTTTGGGATGAGTAAGAGAAGGAGAGAGAGAGAGAGAGAGAGAGAAAGAGAGAGAGAGGGAGGTTAAAAATAACGTGTGAAACACCGTCTAAGTGAAGTGTGGAATCTTTCCGCCAAGGACTTGTATTTTTAGTCATTTCTGGCATCGCTTAACAGTCTAACAGCCAGGCGAATTAATAACCGCCCCGTAGGTTAATACTCCCTTCCCGATAAGGCCAACGTCAACATTCAATTTTCTCTTTTTTTTCGGAAAGGCCCTAGGGGTATAAGAATGGTGAAAATGCCCTTGGAACATATTTCAATGATACATAGGGGATTTGTAGGTACTAATAAAATAATAAGATGCTGAAAGTTTCAGATCGCTATCTCAAATGGTTTTTGAGAAAACCAAAATATGTAATAATCAGAAAAACATTTTTTTCTCAGGAACGGCTGAATCGATTGATTTGAATTTTTGATATGTTTTGGGGGCTGATGGTACCTTCTAGGGAAAAAATCAAGACCTATATCGGATCATGACATCCTTGAAAAAAATGGCGTTTTTGTTTAATTTTAATTTTTTAACCATGATAAAATTTTGGCACAAAAATGAAACAATTTTTTTGAAATCCTCATTCAATTTCCTGTAAGTACATAAGTTCATAAATTCATAAAAAAAGGTACGCCATAGTAGAAAAAAAATAAAAACCATTTATTACTCATATATTGACTTTATATGTTTTGTGCTTTAATCTTGTTTTTTATTGCTTAAGCTTACACATATATTTTCATTTTATTCAAAATAACCAGTTTATATTCATAACATCAAAATTTTTTGCCTAAATCAAAAGTTAAAATTTTTAAATATCTATAATCATTAACTATAATGCTAACTATAAGATAGAAACAGTTTTTGATTAATGAATAATAAAAATAAAAACTAATATCAAAAAGATAAATCTACTATAGGTATAAATTACTCAGGGGCGTATATAAGGGGGAGGGCCGAGGGGGCCCGGACCCCTCCCCCCGAAATTTCCCAAACACATATACATATATAGGGATATACAGACATTAGCGCAAAAAATTTTTTCGCAGGATGAAAAACTTTGGTTCCGCAAAAGAAAAAATGTTCCGCAAAAAATTTCGTGTGGAAAAAAAAAAGTTTAGTTTCTTAAAAAAAAAAATTTTTAGCAGAAAAATTTTTGAGTTCAGGCCCCCCCCTAAAAAAATTTCTATATACGCCCCTGAAATTACTATCCAATACGTATAAGACCATACTAACATACTTAAAGCTCAAGTACAGCCTCAGCATATTAATAACAAAGTGTATAGATGTTTTATTAAATATAAAAAAAAAAATGCTAATGGACCTAAAGGCGTATTAAGACATAGCTGTGAGTGTGCGAATGGTCTTAGAACAATTGGATGTTGCTCTCACGTTGCTGCCATTGTTTATTATTTGTCATACGGAAGATATTTGACAAAAATATTGAGGCCCGCTGAAACATTGAGCAAATTATTTGATAAAGACAACGTTTCAACTGTGATTGAAGAAGACAGTGAGAAGACTGATTAAACGTGATTCTGCATTTTTTATTGTTGAAAGATTTATCTTTTTGATATTAGTTTTTATTTTTATTATTCGTTAATCAAAAACTGTTTCTATCTCATAGCATTTATAGTTAATGATTATAGATATTTAAAAAATTTTAACTTTTGATTTAGGCAAAAAATTTTGATGTTATGAATATAAACTGGTTATTTTGAATAAAATGAAAATATATGTGTAAGCTTAAGCAATAAAAAACAAGATTAAAGCACAAAACATATAAAGTCAATATATGAGTAATAAATGGTTTTTATCTTTTTCTACTATGGCGTACCTTTTTTTATGAATTTATGAACTTATGTACTTACAGGAAATTGAATGAGGATTTCAAAAAAAATTGTTTCATTTTTGTGCCAAAATTTTATCATGGTTAAAAATTAAAATTAAACAAAAAACGCCATTTTTTTCAAGGATGTCATGATCCGATATAGGTCTTGATTTTTTCCCTAGAAGGTACCATCAGCCCCAAAACATATCAAAAATTCAAATCAATCGATTCAGCCGTTCCTGAGAAAAAAATGTTTTTCTGATTTTTACATATTTTGGTTTTTCTCAAAAACCATTTGAGATAGCGATCTGAAACTTTCAGCATCTTATTATTTTATTAGTACCTACAAATCCCCTATGTATCATTGAAATATGTTCCAAGGGCATTTTCACCATTCTTATACCCCTAGGGCCTTTAACCATTTAATAAATTATTAATCATTATGAGTCATTTTTGTCATTTATATAATTCAAATTATATTTAACAAAAACTTGTTTTGGGGTTTGCATCCCTTCTCATGCGACAAAAATTTATTTAAAGTGATTCAATTGAAATAAATTAGGACCGGGGTCTAAATCGCCTCCGATGCCAAAAAAGACCTCAAATAAAAAAAAGTAAAAAATGTAAGTCTTTTTTTAACATCAGAGGCCGTCCCTATTGATTTCAATTGATTGGTATCCAATTCAATTGTTGACGAGAGATGCGGCTCCTTGACTTTTGATAGCGAAGCCTACCTAAGTCATATTTATATTGTTAATACCTTGACTATATATCATCATATATATATGATAAATTGAAAATTAAGTTCAGGATTATTAAAATAAAAATTTATTTTTACATCTTCAAACAGATGGACATTAGCTATTTGAAATTTTGAAACGAAATTTTGCAGTCTTATAGAGGATGTTATGGAGAGTTGGGGAAAAATATTAGGGTTCCCAAATTCTTGAAAGGGAAATTCAAAATTTGGAAAGCATTGAACTTTGTCTTGTTTTATGAAAAATTAAAGCCAATTAAAATTAATTAAAATAATTAAATATTAAATCTCTCATTTGAAAAATAATAAAAATTGTTATTTAATTAAATTTATATTTTTTTTCTTTAGATAGATGGGGCTCGGATTGGATAAAAACAGACAGATATACGGACACTCATCCACCGTATATAGGCCTATTGATTTTTTAAGGGATAAGAGAGTGATATTTTTTAATTAACCAGATATGTATTTTTATTGCCTGAAACTTGTTGATTGAAAAATGGCGGCACTTGATAAATAAAAGGCGAGGGTCCGCCGCAGGCGGGCCCACCCAGCTGCAGGGGAATCTAGGGGAACGAAGCCCTCGACGGGCTGAGCGGCTAGTATATAATAGGGGAAAGTAGCCAATTATCGGATTACATAAAAAATACTAACAGCATGATTTTTGGCTACATTATTCACTTACTTATGTGCCAGACTAAACAATCTAGAAGCAATATTTAAATCATGTATGGGAAAAAGACTCTAATATGCCTATAGTACCGGCATTGATAATAAGTTTTTATTAATACTCACTGATTTGAAGTTAATAATAAATTGAGAAATAAATGCCTTGACGCTTACCTGAAACAAAAGAGAAAAGGTTTTTTTATAGATAGTGTATTATTATTTACTAGCTAAATGAACATTTTATTTGTTAAAATAATTGGTCCTGAGGATGTTCCTATATGTGACCGAAACGTCGTCCCTGGCATATTAATAAATATAAATTGAAATACTACTTGCTGCTTGATCATTGGAAAAATCTAGAAACCTTTATAGCTACCAGTACATATTATCAGCTATACACCTCCGTCAAATATGTTAAAATAATTTTATTTTGTTTTTTATAGTAGGCCTATACCTATCTATGAGGACCTAGGATTTAATCTATATAGGCCTATATAAAAATCTGGTGTGACTGTCGCACAGAAGATTTTTCGTGTCGACATATATTTAATTTCCGCCGATATATTAGAATTTAAAATGTAAAATTTATTAGTAGATCTATATATTTGTTTTAACATTGTATTTATATTGCTTTTATTTGGTTTTGGTATTGCATTGATTTTCTTTTTTTTATATTATTTATTGTATTTGCATGGCTTATTTTTATATTTTTACTGTATATCTTTTGTAAACGTTTTAGCCCAATAGCCACCGGCCAAACGGGCAAAATAAATTTAAAAAAAAAAACAAAATCTGGTGTGACTGGCTCACAGCACACAACTTTCTCTTACCTTCGGTAATCGAAAGTTGTGTTCTGTGCTTGTCGCACCAGATTTTTCGTGTCGGCATATATTTAGTTCCCGACAGTACGTAACATTTGAATTAAGATGTAAAATTTATAAGTATGGGAAAATATTTATATTTTGTTACCATGGCAAACATTTCTCCTATTCTTCCTATGGAGTACAAGAGTAAAGTGGTCTTAAAACAATTTTGAGAGCAAAATGAGAATACACATTTGAAAGATAATCTAAAAAATAATTGATTTTTTAATTTAAACAAAATCCCAACTTGTACTGGCAACAGAGTCCACTCAACGTCACTGTAGATAGAGGAAACTAGAGGTACTAGCTACAATTTTTTTCGCTTCGTTGCAGCATAAGGAGAGCCAGAAGCTTGGTGTCCGATATTGGACACCTATCCGATAATCGGCTACTTTCCCTTATTCTGTAGGATTATTTATTAAAAGTTTTCATTACTCTTCTATAAATTCAGATACTATCACAAAGAGTCTTACATCTAAATTCAGTTTAGAATGAGTGGCAGGCAGAAAGTTTGTATTTTAAATAAATAAACGAGAGTAATCGAGTATTTTAATTTAAAAAATAATAGGATTGTCTTAAATGATGTTTTTTTGTTTTAGGGCGGGTTCACCCCTCTCCCTTTCTGCATTGTTCGAAAGCAAAACCAGGTCTAATGAACTTGACGACATCAAGAGTATTGAGATGCAAATGCGAAAAGGCGAGTGGCCGATGGGGACAACGAACCAAACGAATCAGCGAGAGAAAAAAAAGGATTGTCTTAAATGATGTTTTTTGTTTTAGGGCGGTTCACCCCTCTCCCTTTCTGCATTGTTCGAAAGCAAAAAGGTCTAATGAACTTGAGACATCAAGAGTATTGAGATGAAATGGAGAGGGTGGGCCGATGGGGAAAGAACAAAAATCAGCGAGAGAGAGAGAGAGAGATCAGCAAAGAGAGACCCCACACACCCGAAACTCTCTCTCTCTCTCTCTTCTCTCCTGCTCTTTTGTTTGCAATTTTTAGAAGGGCATGTCGCCCGGGACGTCCCACTCAAAATATAAATAATAATAAACAAACAAAGAGAGAAACATGAATGAGAAATATTAAATTAAAAAATTTATTCGGGTTTAATCTAACAATTCGTCTTGTTTATATATTAAATAAAACAACATGAATTCATTTAGATCCAGATGTCACCGTCTGTGAATTTACTTTATTTCCTCTCTAAACCCTGCTCTTGAATATTCATTTCTAGTCTTGTAGCTCTAGTTCCAACCAGGCCCTTTATACAAACCTTTTCTTAATATTATTCTTTGTAATTGTTGATTTCATTTGCAAATTTATCAAAGGAATAAATTACATCACTCTATAATCGGGGGCTCGCTGGTGTAGTGAGCTAGGGTGTCAGCTTCCACAAAGAAGATCCCTGTTCAAACCCTGGACGTGTTGGATTTTTCATTAAATAAAAATATTTATTTAATGTAAACAAATCCTCAAGCAAGCCCTGGATTGGAATATAGGATCTTACCACAATAGCCCTCAGGCAACTCTACGAGGAGAGGGAGTTGCTGTGACATCCCGTCCTGTGGAAGGGACGTAAAGAAGGTTCCCTCTCAGTGATGCATTCTTTGAAAGGAGTAGGCTACACGCCGGTGCTGAGGGAGTCCCTCCTCAACTAGGACATCCTCCCTAGCATAGAAGAGGTTGGATATAAGGAGCCGGTTGGAACCAGAAATAAGGATTAGTTCACTAGCTAGAGATGAAAGCAGGAGGAGGAGTTAGAGATAGGAAATGATGTAACTTCACGGGGGTGCCGGTAGATGGCTACGGCCAGAGGCCGTTTGGGTTTGAGGTGTGTGTCTCCGTGCACGAAAGCACCTCGGGTAAATAAACTGGGATCCCGATAGGAATTTCAAAATAATAAAAAAAAAAAAAAACTCTATAATCGGCCCTGGGTAGTAGAGTTCTTGTGGGAGTCAGATGTTCGCATCGGGCGGGGTCTAACTAGCCAATAATAATAAAAAAAACTCCCCCCTCCCCCCCTCGAAGGATACATTTATTTAGACTCACCGTTTATTTTTGAAAACAAATTCTCATATTACTTAAACCAAGTTTAACCCTGCACTTGCTTTACACTATAGGCCTCCAAGTCAAGAGGTGTGGGTTCAAATTTCAGGTTAGTTAGAAGAAGAAAGAGGGTGCAGATAATGATATTTTATTAATATGCTCTCCTCGGTGACGTTTCTATCCTGATTAGAACCTTCTTCAAAGCTAAATAGCTAAATCTCATAATAAATAGTTAAATCACAATTATAAATTAAAATGGATATTGACCATAATTAGGAGTATTCTCTAAAAACAGGCGGTGAAATTTAACTTTTTAAATTGGGTGTTAAAAAGCAAAGTAATAACAAAAAGCTTACAAAATTCAATTATTCGATTAATAAAATATTAACTAAATATAACAACTTCTTGTGCATTAAACAAACACGACGTTCAAATCTTAAAGGCACCCTGACATGAATTGTAATTTGCAACATTTTCTTAACACCATTGGTGTGTTTGTAGGTGGTGTTAAAATGAATTAACGCTGATTACGAATGTTAAATTTTAACGTTTTTTGTTTCTTTCTAAATATAAGATATAATTAGGCGAGATTATAATCTTAGCCAGATAGGCCTCGTTCTCCTCGAGCTGAGTATACGAATAAGTAGGAGACTCACTCTGAAGATGGACCTAATCAGGATCGAAACGTCAGTATAAGTGAAATATCATCTTCCATATATATGAAAATGAAATTACACCTACACTCTCTTTCTCTACAATTTATCTACTACCCTACATTTATCTACACAGTACAATTTACATTCTACAGGTTATTTATTTATTTATTTATTATTTATTATTTATCTTACCTATGTATATATGTAATATATATATAGAGAGAAAGTATTGGATTCATGTCAAAAATTCGATGTCGAGATTTTGATGGATCTTCACGTTTTGAGGTCCCCTGAATCCAAAAAAGTGGTTTTCGCGACATGGTCTGTCTGTCTGTCTGTGTGTCTGTCTATGAACAAAATATCTCAAGAACGAAAAGAGCTAGGAGGTTGAAATTTTATATTTAAGTTAGGCACCCCCTGGGACGTGACACGAAGCTTTTGAACAAAATCGACCAAAAAGTACTAGTACTTTACTGATTTACTTTTTCAGTTTTTTTCGATTTTCTCAAAATTTGCTCCAACGATTTTTTTATTATTTTTTTAGTTGCTCTTTAAAATGTATATTCTCATTTTGTGATTGAAATATTCTGAAGACCACTTTACTCTTGTACTCCATAGAAAAGATAGGAGAAATGGTTGCCATGGTATCAAAATATAAACATTTTGCCATACTTATAAATTTTCATCTTGAATTCAATTATACCCTACTGTCGGAAACTAAATACATGTCGACACAAAAAATCTGGTGTGACAAGCACAGTACACAACTTTCGATTACCGAAGGTAATGAGGTCAATGAGTTTTTAATATTGTAAGAAGGGAAAATGGCCAATATTTTTTAAACAGACAATAAATCAGCACGGGCCTTCTTTCTTGTGTTGAAGCGATGCATTTTGTTCTCGTCTCGAAAATTCCCCGGCATTGCAGGCTGCAATGCATATTTGAAAAATGTATAGTGCTGTTACCGTGAGGATTCCTAATTTTATTTATACAAAGGGCATCATCTGATAGTTCGATCCCACTCCACTTTACCGCGTATGTCTTGGGCGTCCTGGGAGATTGGAAATGTTTGACAATCCCTCAAAATATATCATGTAAATGCTAAGTCTTTGGGGCGGTTGATTTAAGGTTAGGCGCTCCTCTTGTGCCGGGAAACACAGTGCAACCAATATTGTGATTGTGTGAAGGTGATGATGTAAGAGAGTAGGCATTAATTGTTATATATCGATTGTTGATTATTGTGGAGTATTGTAGAGAGAGCAGCAACTAGGACTAGGAATGTTCTCTATTGTTATTCAAAGAGAACAACTGTTCTCAGAATAATAAATGTTTCTTTCATTCATACATCGACCTCAGAAGAAAGAGAGGGTTGACGTTATGGAGCAACAATCCAAAAACAACTCCGTTGGCGTGGAGAAGAAAGACGTGGTGCTTTACCCCTAAACGTTCGGTGATCCTGATCGATGCTACCGTATTGGCGGTAAAAAGCAACTACATCTTCCGCTAGTCGGCTCAGTTTACATCCGGCCTGGTAAAAAAAAAACTGAGGGAGGTTCTCACGCCTCAAATACGAAGACAATTGAAAAATATGCAAATCGAAGCATTTGAACGCCGAGACTTTCATCGGCTCTAAAAAAATTGGGTGTATAGTTCAAATGGATTTTTTTGAATTAGCTTATAAATACCCTTTTGATTAAAATAGGTTGTGTTTAGACGCTTAAAGCAGGTGATCATCTCCCAATTGATAGCGAAGAGTGAGAGAGAGAAAGAGAAGAGAGAGAGAGAGAGAGAGAAAGAGAGAGGAATATTTCTCTCTTTCCCGAACAGACTCCATTCCCTAATTGTGGAAGCCCCCTGAAGTTAGGCAACTTTTGTGTGTGCTAATATTTTGCATGTTTGTCAATTAATTCGTCGCTAATCAAGATTATGAGGAAGATTTTGATTAAATTAGCATCTATAATTTTCCAAATTATACCTAAAAATCTAAATAAACAGGGTGTTTTTAAATAAGTGTCCGATTCCTCTGGTATTTTTAAGATGCAAAGTTGATATAAGCAAGGGTCTGCAAGGCTTTCGTTTTCGAGATACAGGGTGAAAAAAAATATTTATTTAATTTTTTTTTTTTTTTTTTAGATGCGAAATTCAAATTTAATCTTACTTGTTAGTCTTTCTCTTATTGTAGAGGTCTACGTTTGTTTTTTTTCTCTTCGTAAGGACCAAACTTTTTCGTCATTCTATCACATTTGTTACTAAAGTTACATAAAAAAGCAAGCATTCTTGTCTTAAGTCGCTACGAGAAACTGTTTGTGAAATATTTTGATTTCAAGTAATCCATGCATGTGTGAAACACCCTGTACCCCGAAAACGAAAGCTTTGCAGACCCTTGCTTATATCAACTTCGCATCTTAAAAATACCTGAGGCCTGTAAAATATCGGACACTTATTAAATAAAGACACCCTGTATAAAAAACGATTGAACAAGAAGTTTTATACAAATTCACAATTTTCAATTAATTTATTTCAAATTAAGCACAGTAAGTGTCGAAATAAGGACTATTTTACTATATACTATTAATTATCTATAGTAGCGGCGTGTCCGCCTGTCTGTTCGTCGGTGACGCTCTGTTTGACCAACTTGCCGTATTTTGAAGCGGGGCAAGCCCCCCCCCCGACCCTCCCACCAGCTCGCTCGGGCTTGCTGATCGTAATTTTTCAGACTATTCATATAAATATACTTATCTGGTTCATTAGATCTCCTTAGCTTTTTATAGTCTTTTTCGCCATCTGAGGCCATTTAGTCTCTAATTATTTCAAATGATTGATATCCAATAAATTTTTTCGCCTGGGACGGGTTGCGAACTATCGACCTTTGGCACCAGAAGCTAATGTTCTACCTCTGAGCTAAAAGTCAAGGGCATTTCTTAACATAAAATAATTATCATATTTATTTGTTTAAATATTATTCTAATAATCATTAAGGAAAAAAAATTATTGTTATTTGAAATTCCTATAGGTATAGGGACACTAAAAAAGTATCGATACTTTTTTTACTCGATACTAGTACTTTTTGATTTCGATACCACATCAATTTTTCCTTTAAAATTTACGGTAAATACTGTCAACTTCGTTTTAACAAAAATTCCTTTTAAATTTAAAGGAAATCTTGTCAGTTTTTTTCAACAGGAAAACCTTTTAAAATTATAAGATGCACCTTCAATTTGGTTTTAACAAGGTATCCCATTGAATTGACGAGAAACCTCATTGACGCATTTTCATTACGGTTTCGGAATGAATTGAAGGGATTTCCATTGAATTTACAAGGTTTTTTTTTCAGTGTATATATTAACTTTTTTATTTCATTTGAGAGATTTTAATTATTAAAATTAATTGATTTTTTATTTTTATAAAGATACAGATAGAATCCAATTCTTTCTAATGAGTAAAATTCGGTATTCTCAGAAATTTTTTAGACTTTCTTTATAATATAAATAGACAATGAAAATTAAAAAATAAAATTTTAATATTTTGCAACTCCTCTCTATTTACAGAACTATTAATATAAATTTAATGAAAAAATCTGGTGTGACTGGCGCACAGCACACAACTTTCTCTTACCTTCGGTAATCGAAAGTTGTGTTCTGTGCTTGTCACACCAGATTTTTTGTGTCGACATATATTTAGTTCCCGACAGTACGGAACATATGAATTCAGATGTAAAATTTATAAGTATGGGAAAATGTTTATATTTTGTTACCATGGCAACCATTTCTCATATCTTCCCTATGAAATACAAGAGTAAAGTGGTCTTCAGAAGATTTCAATCACAAAATGAGAATATACATTTTAAAGAGAATCTAAAAAATAATTGATTTTTGAATTTTAAAAAAAATCGTTGGAGCAAATTTTGAGAAAATCGAAAAAAACTGAAAAAGTACATCAGTAAAGTACTAGTACACTTTGGCCGATTTTGATTAAAAGCTTATTTTTCAGGTCCCGGGGGGTGTTTAACTTAAATATAAAATTTCAGCCTCCTAGCTCAATTCCTTCATACTTAAAATTGAACACACACACACCCACCCACCCACCCACAGACAGACCATGTCACGAAAACCACTTTTTTGGATTCAGGGGACCTCAAAACGTGAAGATCCATCAAAATCTCGACATCGAATTTTTGACATGAATCCAATACTTTCTCTCTCTATATATATTACATATATACATAGGTAAGAGAAAGTAAAAAGAGATCTTACTTTAACCTTGATGTAAAAATCTCTCTACCATGGAGGTCCTTTAAAAAAAAAAAAAAAAAAACTATTTTTGTGTGAGTGAATAAATCACAAAATAAAGAGAGTGTGCGTTCTAAAATGAATTGTTAGTTAAATACCTAATAAAAATTTTTAATGATTTTTACACTTAATTAGTATGTGAAGAATGTGAAGAATTTTGGAATAAAGAAAAGAAGGAAGAGAAGGAGAAGGAGGGGGGAGGGGGAGGGGGAGGAGGAGGAGGGAGGGGGAGGAGGGGGGGATAAACAAAATAAATTATTTGGTTCACATGGATTCAACAACTCCACCTCCTCCTGCTCTTCATCCTCATCCTTTTCTTCTTCTTTTTTTTTCTTCTTCATCTTCTACTTTGCAGCTGGGAATCAAGATGGCTTAAACACAAGACGTGTATGTAAATTTACTTTAAACATCTCAGGAATATTTTAATTGGAATTTTAACTATTTGATTAATTACTTTAAAGTCTAGAATATAAAAGTGATTTTATTTTTATAGAGCTATTTAGCTTCTCATCAGAAGACACGGATGTCTAACTCTAGACAACATACCACTACTAAATAATTATAGGAAGGGAAAAAAACGCACTTAACTGTCTTATTTTAATCACTATATCATTAATGTTGTATAGATTTGGAAGAAAAAAAAAACGAAATGTTTATTATACAATAGATAAACAGTTGAAAGAAGAGGACGACGAGAGGGGGAGAGGAGGAGGGCGAGAATCCCAAGGAAGGGAAGGGAAAGGCTCGTGTTCTTGGAAAATGTCGTACGCTCCCAATTATAGTAAAACGGCGGCGAGGAGAGAGATTCTGGGACGGAATTCGAAGCCGCGAGCAGCGTGGGACGCCGTGCCGTGCATGCTAAGTCGCGTGGCGTGGCTTCCACTTGGACAAGAAAACAGAAAAGAGAAGACGAGGAACGAGAACGAGAAGAACTCACCGAACAGCTAAAACTAAACTTAACTCTTCTATCTTCACTACTGTCGACCCGACCGATCGACCAGATGGACGAACTGTCTGTCGGCTTGATCAGGTTGAAAGGAAGAAAGAGACAACACAAACGAATAACAATCTTCCTAAACATGTCCGAAAGAAAATTAGGAAATGAAAAGTCTTGTGCAATATCATTGGGCTGAGAGTAAAAATGATACAAGTTAATAAATAGGCATGGGATTTAACTAAATTTCGGGGCTTCAAAACGTGTATTTCCATCAAAGACTCGACATCAAATTTAACAAAAACGAGAAAAAGAAAGTAAGAAATTCAATTTTGGAAATTTCCCCTCCACTTTCGGCACCGGTTCTGAGACAATAAGGAATTCTAATTAAAATGAAAAAAATTCAGCACCTTCTGAAAAAGAAGAACAATACTGTTGTTGTATTGTGATTAGATAGGGGAGAGTTTGTATATTTGTATAGAGAGAGTATATTTGTAGAGCTCTCAAAAAGGAATTCTTTAATTCACTGATGAAGAGAGTGGTTTTGTCCCCAAAGCGTCGGCTATTTGACCAACTGCCCGATGGAATTTCGCAATAAAATTTTGAACTCATATGAAGAGTCCAGGGAAAATACCCCATTTGGGAATGCTCCAATATTCTCATTGGCTTTGGCTTCTAGCTTTTCTTTTAAATCAATAATGCAAATAAATTTCCTATATATTGAATATATCTATATATAATAATTGCGGTGTGTCCGTCAGTCTCGCGCTGTTTGGCCAACTTTCCGTAATTTTGAAACGATATTTTGCAGTCTTATGGAGAGTCCAGAATTCCCAAAAGGGGAGGCGCCAAAAATTGAAAATCAATTTGCCCATTGGAAAGCACTGAGTTTTGTCTTGCCTTATGAAAAATTAAAGCCTATTAATTAAAATAATTAAATCTATCAAATGAAAATAAAAAAATTTATTTTATTTTTTTTCTTAGAGAGATCGGGTTGGAAAAAGACCGACAGACAGACGGGCACAAACAAAAATTTTTGAAATGGCTACCAAATAATTAGGGGCGGGATATAAAAAGCCTCCTAAGCCGAAATTAATAATAAAAAAAAAACTCCTTGTTTTATCTTTGTATTATTTTTAAGATAATGTCTGAAATGAATTGTTGAAAAATGTGGGACTTGATTAAGGGAGCGTAAAGTCTGGCGAGGGTGGGCGCAATTGCTATTAGGCCTACAAAAATAAAACAAAAAGTAAATTTGGGTACGTCTAATATGTTGTTAATATAAATTCCAAGAGACACGAGGCTTAGAAATATTTAACTTTCAAATTTTCCGGGAAGAGTGTGAGGCAAGGATAGTTTTAGTCTTTTGCATTGTGCATTCGTTTGGTTATTCAGCGATTTAATGTGAACATGATTCTGAATTTGAATATGTTTTGAATGCTCAGTTGAATTCTATTAAAGATAGAAGAGAGTTTGTATATTTGTATAAAAGGCTAGTGCTTCACAAAAGAGAATTTCTTTGAAATAAGATGATGTATAAAAAAAATCTGGTGTGATTGGTCACGCAGCACACAACTTTCTTGTTAAATGAAAGTTGTGTTCTCTGCTTGTCACACCAGATTTTTTTGTGTAGACATATACTGGTAATCAGTTTCCGCTGATATATTAGAATTGGACAATGCCACGTATAAAGGAACCAAGCGCCATCATGACCGAAATTGAGATAAGACCGCCATCTTGTAGCGAAAAAGAAGATCTATCTCTTTATTTAAATCACAACATATTTACTCTGTGCACTTTTTTGTATAAAGCAAGAAAAAAGTCAGTTCTATTGGTTTTGTTTACAATTGTGCAAATGAAATGTCCCCTATATCAGATTTAGGTTAATGGTCGTGCATAACATCTTTCAATTCAAGATGTAAAACGTGGAAAAATATGTATATTTTGTTAACATGGCAACCATTTCTCCTATCTTTCCTATGAAGTACAAGAGTAAAGTGTGCTTCAAAAGATGTCAAAGGCAAAATGAGAATATACATTTTAAAGAGCATCTAAAAAATAATTGATTAATGAATTTTAATCAAAACTCGTTAGTTGAGATTTTGAGAAAATCGAAAAAAATGAAAAAGCACGTCAGACAATAGGCTACTAGTTAGTACCTTAGTATTTTCGATAGAATGTTGTAATAAAAACGAATGCCAAATGGCAAGGCATTTCTCTGGTTTACAACAATCACACAAGCACAATATTTTTTATACAAGTGTTTATGATAAATAATAATTATTTTTGCTAGGGTTCCACCCAGTCAATTTAGGGAAGTTATTTTGTACACACAATGATATATGGACCTGTTATGCAATGGTGTGTCAAAGACCAAAAAAATTCAAAAATGAGTTAAGCACGGAATATTGTTTCAAATGCTTTAATTAATAGTATTTTTTATGGAATATGTCCTAAAAAAATTTATATTTAATGTTACTTGCACAATTGACAAGAAAAATTAAATATATATACAATGTAAACAAAAAACTTTATGAAAACATATAACCAAGTATTTATTAATTTAAATAAGCGAAAAATGTAGGTACCGCCGGGAGTTGCACCACGGATCTTGTCGATTTACGCTCAACATGCCCTACTGTTGGACCACAGTACGCACTCGTTTATTTAAATTATGATAGATCGCTGTAGGGCATGTTGAGCGTAAATCGACAAGATCCGTGGTGCAACTCCCGGCGGTACCTACATTTTTCGCTTATTTAAATTAATAAATACTTGGTTATATGTTTTTCATAATTACCTCATGGACCAACACATGATATATATAATTCTTTATTTATTAAAAAACTTTATTATTGATTTTCTCAAAACTCGATGTTTGGTCTTTGACACACCATTGCATAACAGGGTATATATAGGCCTACTAATACTGTATATAAATTTATTTACCCACCACAAATACATTAACTGAGGATGAGAGCGATGCCAGTTCCAGAAACGTCGTCTTTTTTCATCGACTTCTTTTAAAATACAATACAATCGAAATCAGAGGTCTCTCGCGCCTGGTGCATAGGCATCAGGCAACATGCCTTTATTCTAAGTATTATCTATGTTTTTAATTCTCTCCAGATCGAGGGTTTGCATCTCACCCCAGGCGAAGAATTTATTTCATTTGAATTGGATATCAATCAAATGACGGGGTCTAAATGGCCTGAGATGCCGAAAAAGACCTGTGCGCCAGTCACACCAGATTTTTTGTATTCAGGGGACCTCAAAACGTGTATATCCATCAAAATCTCGACATCGGATTTTTGACATGAATCCAATACTTTCTATATATATATTACATACAGGGATGGGCAAGTTACTCGATTTTGTGTAACGAGATACAAGATACCAATTACGTATTTCAAATACATTGAAAATACCAATTACAAACAAATTTTTCTTTGATTTTAAAATACTTTTTGGTGGGGTAAATCTGGAACTAGAGCCCTGCACGGGTACGAGTTGGCCCGTAGGCCTGTTACCCGCCCGGCCCGCGGGCTTTGGAGGCCATGAAAAAAATTACGGGCGGGTACGGGCGGATACCAAGTCTAAATAAACGGGTTCGGGCAAATGAAATTTTATTTAATAATTGCTAGACATTCGTTCATTCATTCACTAAATCTCGGGCGGGTATGGGCGGGTTTGAAAAAATTCCGGGCGGGTCTGAAGAATGGTAAAAAATTACTGGCCGGGTACGGGCGGGAAGTCAAAAAAAAATACGGACACGGACCGGTCTGGGCCAAAAAAATCGGCCCGTGCAGGGCTCTATCTGGAACCCTAAATAAATTTAGTTTAGGAAAGTGGCAGCAAAGCTTATATTGGAGAATACCTTTGGAAAATCGAAAACAATAAAATTAATCATGACACTAAAAAAAATTTATTTATAAAAACATGAAAAGGTTTCAAAAAATCAAGTTTTCAAAAGTTTTGTGGGATAATCTGGACCTTGATGGAGAATGAATAAACCCGCAAATGAAAACAATCTTTCAACTGGGGCAGAAGAACAAAGATTTAATCGTTGAGAGCTGGTTGAAAGAAGAAAGCAAAAAAGTTTTTTAACGAAGAGTGAAAATTTGGCGGATTGATTGACTTCTCTTTACTGGTTTTTACTAAGATTCGGAGCAGAGAACCCACACGACGATTACATACAGTAATATTAAATAAATTAAAATGGTTTCAGCTCCCTCTGCAAGACTTTTTACACTACGGCAAATTAAAAAAAAAAAAAAAAGTATTTGGTATCTCGAATTTCAGATACCAATTACTAAAAAAATGTAACGAAATACAAGATAGCAATTACTTTGCCTATGCTGTAACGAGTTACAAGATACCAATTAATATTGTATTTGGTATCTTGTATTTCAAATACATGTAACTGATTAACGCCCATCCCTGAATATGGACCCTGTTATGCAATAGTGTGTCAAGCGCCAAAAAAATTAAAAATTCAGTTAAGCACGGAATATTGTTTCAAATGCTATAATTAATAGTATTTTTTATGAAATATGTCCTAAAAAAATTCATATTTAATGTTACTTGCACAATTGACAAAAAAAATTATATAGAATCCAATGAAAACAAAAAACTTTAATGTCGATTTTCTCAAATCTCGGTAGGTGGCGCTTGACATACTAGTGCGTAACAGGGTCCATATATGTTACTAATACTGTAGATCACAATTTGGATGATTTCCTTCGACTCCTGATCTGACAATTTGTTGAAATCTCAATTTTAAAATGACGACAAGACTTTTCTTCACTTATAGGAAAATAATAATCTAAACAGTTTTCAATGAGAGACATAGGAAATATTTATTTATTTATATTCAATTCACTAATTTATGTCTCTTTATAATTTTATCACCTGACGGTGTCGTAAATAATTTACTTTATTATTTTAAAGAGACAATAAACGTAATTTATTATTTATCTTTAGAAGGCAATCGGTTCCGGTATTAGGTTTGAAGCGAAGGATGCGCGGCGGGAAATAAAATATTAAACCCTTTAATTGTTATTATTCAAATCGTATTGGAAATAAGGAATTGAATTTATCTATTATTTCGCCGGAAATAAATAACTGTTTAACATATAACAAATCCTTTTTTTCTTTTTTTTTAATGTTTATATATTTATTTATTTATTTTATAGATGGCTGCGAACTTGACTACTCAATGGGAAGAAGAATAAAACGGAAAGGGAAGTTCAATATTTTTAAATGACAGGAAATTTTTATGCGAATAAATTCTAAAATAAAATTTTATTATTGTAGAAATTTACAGATAACGGAGACACGTCATTTTGATTGATTGATTGATAGGTGGGTCTTTTGACCTTAATCAAGACCGAAGGGAATTAGTCAGCGCCCTCCTGCCCTCACCCCCCCCCCCCTCTCCCCTACTTGGATCACATGTGTTGTTATGCTTTAAGGTTTTGAAATAAATTCGACGAAAGTTCGAGATTGGGGACCCCGGGCAATCGCCTGTGAAACTCTCCCGGTAGCCATCGGTATTATTGTATTTAAATTGTATAAATAAATGGATAACCCCTAAATGGCCTCTGTAAGGTTTAAAAAAATAAAATAATTAAAAAAATATTTTAAATTTCACTCGCCCAATTAATTAAACTCTTTGATAAAATATTTTTTATTTACAAAACTATTCATTTTAAGAATTTAATAAACTCCTATTGGATTTTTATGTAGAATTCAAAAATACTAAAATTTATGGGATGATCCTTTTGAAAAAATTGAGGATTAACAACTTTTTGATTTTCATAAATAAACGATTATTATGGACGCCATGGATAACAAATTTGAATTTTTATGATTAAGTAAGATTATTTAATCTCTAATAAAGAGTTCTATTTCATCAAACCAATTCTACAAATTATAGTTTAATTATTATAAATTTTTAAAGATGAACGCTAAATTGTTAGATTTTACAAAATATCTAAAATAACTCAGAAATGGTAGATTTTAGACACCAAGTGTATTATATAAAATCATCTTAGTTTTTAACACTTTTAATCTAAAGATACAAAAATATTTGGGGCAGGGGTGGGCAAATACTTTTAAGCGCGGGCCAAAATGAAATTTTCAAAATGTCTCCCGGGCCGGAGGTCTATACCGCGTACGCTTCCCACACCCGAATGTTTTGGGTGGAGTTTTTCCCTGCCCAAGAAATTTTTTTGGCAAAAACACTGTACGTATCATTTTAAAGCATTTGGACAAAGAAATTTGACAGTTAATACCCTGGTAGGAATTTCCAATGCTGACAATTGGCCGAACCTTGGGCCAGTTGTCATCAGTTGTCATTTGCCAAGCCTGGTCCGAGGCTTGGCCCAATGGTATTATATAATTAAATTGAGCCTTGGAAAGTCACCAATGGACCAAGCCTGGTCTATTATAATAGATAATAGTAATAATAAATTGTCTTACTTGGGTGTACATGCGAACAATTTGTGCCCACTAAAATACGAGTATGTCCCGTAATTTTTAAAGAAAAATGAAAGATTATAATCGAACAGACCTAGTATGCTTGCATACATAAAAGTAGGGATATGGTTACGGCTGTTCGAAATTATAATACTCTCTATTATTTATATACTGTATTTCATTATTTATATGCACTCTACGCACACTAATACTGTTGATTTCAACAAAATCGCATAAAAGGGATTTTTCAACGGGCCGGATAAAGTAAGCAAAAGGGCCGGATCCGGCCCGCGGGCCGGCTTTTGCCCACCCCTGATTTGGGGTGTTTCAAAGGTTGCGGTAACAAAGCAGAAAGTGTTCAAAAGTTGATAATAATTTATTTAAAAAAAGAGTATATTCCAAAAAACAATTAATGTCAAAGTTCAAAATTTTTGTCAACTCGTTCCATGAACGAGTTCGGTGGAATACCCTGAATACTGTATATGTTCAGTTCTCATTAGTAAGAAGCAGTAGAGTAACGTTTTTTAGCTGCCCCCCCCCCTGCAACCGGGGGGCCCGGGCCCTGTCAAAGAGAAATTTTCATTTTTTTTTTTTATCTAAATTTTTCAGTTTTTATCAAAGCCCTGAGAAGATACATTTTTTAGCCCAGCCCGGCCCGTGGGCCCTCCAAGGCTTCGCGGGGTCTGAGGGGGCGTACATTACGCCACTAGTAAGAAGTTTCACTTCTGCTCGTTTTATTTTTTCATTTAGAATCCTTATTTATTAAAAAATCATCGTTAAAATCATTAATTCGATATCTAAGACTTTCAATCAAAGTCAATAGAGAATCTGACGCTTTATCATCGGTTATCTCTATTGTGTCAACTCTTTTTTTTATTTAGAGCAAGCATATATTGTAATAAAATTTGATAATTACATGTTTAGTGAAATCAAAGAATTTTAATGATCTTATGAAAAAAATCATGCAAAAATGCGTATTGGAGTTTTTAAGCGCATTTTCTTTTTTTTTGGGTGGCTTATTAAGAAATGACAGTCTTGCTTACTTGATTTAATCATATTTTTTTAAACTAATCTTTAAAAATCTGTTGGGACTAGTCGCCAACTTTTTCTTACCTTCTGTAATCGAAAGTTGTGTTCTGTGCTAGCACCACCAGATTTGTTTGTGTCCACATATAGGCTATTTAGTTTCCGCCAATATATAAGAATTCAAGAAGTAAAATTTATAAACATGAAAAAATATTTGTATTTTGTTACCAATTCATAAATCAATTATTTTTAGATGCTCTTTGAAATGTAATATATTGTATTTTTAAAATTTCACATCTTGAATTCAAAAGTACTCTTTTTTTTTCTTTTTTTTGGAATGGGTGCATAAGGTCCGAAGACCTATAATGACCAATAGTCACATGCAGCCAGGAAGAAAATAAAAACAAAAGGAGAAGCACTCTACTGTCAGAACTGAAATAGATATATATGTCGACACAATTACCGAAAGTAAGATAAAGTTGCGACCACACACCAAACTTTTTACTTTATATTTACCATTAGAGTCGAAGGTCCACTAGGGAGGGGGAGGGGGCGGAATTACCCTGACTGGGCGCGAGGACGGGCGACGCTGCTAGTTTATTTTATAATTTTACGTTGTACTTAAATATATAGGAAAGAAGTCTGTCTCATGGCGTTCATAACTCTTTTAAATTTATGAATCCTTGAATTATATCCAAATTAAACAAGCTGTGACTAAATTCAATTTATTTGTATTCTAAACAACAAAAAGAAATTTTTTTTTATTTTTCTTCATCTGTTTATAATAAATATTTTGTCCTTGACCTGATTAGATTATGTTTTGGCAAAGCTACAAAAAATTTATAATTAGAGTATATGGTAGGTAAAAATGTTTTTTTTTTTTTTTTAAAGATCCCACACACATGCATATACGTATATCAAAAGCTGAATTATTTTAGTTATGTACATCTTTCATCTTTTTTTTTTATTTAAATAAGAGAGGGGGATTTTTTTTAGAGCATATGTAATTAAAGTGAGAACCTGCTGCTGTAATAAAATACTTGGCAAAAGAATTCAAAGTAGATTCTCTCTCTGTTGCTCCTCGACGGAAGAGGCTGTTAATAGATAGATAGATAGATAGGCAGAGATATAAAAAGATGTGCCCAGTCTGTTATCAGTAGCGGCGGGGGCAGCGGAGCGGTGCGAAAGCAATTATTCGATGACGACACACACCGATGACGTCACGCGAGAGCCGAGTCGCGTGTCAGGCGCACGCCGGGGCGCGGCCCTTCAGTCACGAGTCACGAGTCACCAGACAGCCTCCAAGCAAATACAACCACAACAACACACAAACACACATTTTTATACTCCAATATTTCAACGAAAACATTTGAAGAAATTGATATGAGAAACGAATTGTTTTTATATATATAATTATTGTTTGATTTAAAAAAAAAAATTGTCCGAAGTAAATGTAAATATTGCGAGAGATTTTTATCTTTTGAATTGTGATAAGGAAATTATTTATTAATTGAATATAACTGGGAATTTGGCATTTATGTGTGTAGACAAATGTTAATTTCATTTGAAACATAACCCAGCATAATTGTTTTGTTGAATTCGATTTTATAAAATTTCAACAGTAGCCTATATATGCAGAATGTTTTGTAAAATGGGCTAACCGACATCTCGTACTGCCGATTGCGGGCCATTGCGGCTAACAAGTAAATATGTGTATATAAGTTATCGTTTAAAATCTGTATGCTAAAAGTGTTTTTTTTTTTTTTTTTTTTTTTGTTTAAATTAGGATTAAAAGTAGAGCAAATAGATTGAATGCCAATTGGGTGGCCTACCCTTAGGGGCATCCGCACAAAATTTTGGTTATATCTCTGGAATTATTCATTGAATTAAGATTAGATTTGCCCTCGGGCTTGGTGTAATTGGTAGCGTGCTATCTGCTTCTATACCGAGGGTCGCGGGTTCGGATTCCAGGCAGTCCGATGATTTTATTTAAGCCATTTGGATACCAAATGGTGTAAATAAAAAATGCCTGGACCCCAAGATATATATATTCATAATAAAGGTTATCGTATAAAGTCTTATATGGCCTAAGATGCCGAAAAGACTGTGTGTATGTGTGTTTGAGTGTGTGAGTGTTAAAAAAAAGATGAGTTTTGGCAAATTTATAGTCCAAAGTGGTCGTAAGAAGGTATTAAAACAAGGAGCTAATCAGCCTTAAGGGAGAGGTAAATTGCTCTATCCAACCTTGGTCTTCTCAGCTTTCATTGGAGCGGAGGGCCTAGCCCCCGCCAGAGTAGGGCGGTGCTGCTAGTAAAAAAATAATCGGCTTAGAAAAAAAGTCTGGGAAACTCTGATCTAGACAATCTCATCCTTGGATGTTTTCACTTTGTGTGCAGTGCGTCTATGTTGAAAGTAAATAAAAAGACAATTTGATAATCACCAGTTGCAACAAGTGAGTTCTCATATAAATATCATGGATGCCAATGTTGTTAGTTGCATGATTGCATTTATTATTAAATGCTTTCAAACGTTTCCACGTGTTCTTTTCTAATATGTTTTTATGGATTTCACCAATAATATGCCTTAACGGATTATTCAATGACAATCAAAGAAAATAAAATAGGGAGAGTAAAAATATCTTATTATTTCTGAGACAGCAGTGAAATCAACATTGTCGGGAAATACAATAAATTTTTATATTATAATTCCCACTTAAATAAATTGCATATCAGAAGCTAGCCAGATATACGTACTTTAACAAAATAATTCAAATATTTAATGTAAAACGCAATTGTATAGCTGCAATGCAGCATCAAATGAGAAATTATAGCTTTATGTATTAATTTTATTTGCACAGCTGACGTTTCGGTTCCACCTTTCAACAATCCTCAGAGCTGCCCAAAAGTCTTTACAAGTGTTATGGTAGATGTGATATCCCTATATAATAAACATTTAGGCCATACACATAATGTAT
>JAKCPI010007761.1:0-141947 GCA_023213315.1 Euborellia annulipes
AATTTTAAATTACAAAAATGTTAAAATATTTCAAGAAATAAATTAAAAATGAAAAAAATAAGCTATCCTCAAATGGTTTCAGTAAAGATAAAATTAAAAGGTCTTCCTAAAAATTAGATTCTTTTGCTTTTAAATATTCTTTAACACATTGACTTGCAAATCAGCAGCAGCGCTATATCTAGTGATAATCTGATTCGGTTTTCAAAAAGTGAAATAACGAAAATCCAATTATATTGAACGGAGGATATTTAAACATATTAATTTTGCCAGGCATATGTACCCACTTTCATTGCATTTGGAATAATTCTGTGGGTTATAGACTAAATATGCGATACAGTCGACAGGGGGACGGTCCCCTTAAACAAGATAAATACAGCGATAAATGAATTTGCATCTATTAATATCTCACAATTGAAATGACTCGCATGTTTTCAAGAGTGTCTATATCCTCTCAAGTTTTCGTTTTAAATTTTTTTTTAATTATATTTCAATATTAACAAGATACAAGTTTAAAAGTCAATTATTTTTAAAAAACAAAAGCTTATCTAATTTAATCTATTTTTGAGTATATTTGCAGGCGAGATTGAACCAGGATCTCCGGTCTTTTTAGATCTTAGGCGTGCTGACCCTTGCACCGAAACAACTACAATAAGAAAGTTTCTCGTTAATTAATAAATATATAAAATACAAACATACTCAGACAGATACTTTCATATGATTTTATTCATTCACAAGAAACCCCCATTTTATTAGTGTATTAAAGTAAAGAGATCTGCTTACTTCAATTCTATAAGATTTTTTAAGAAATTTAAGAAATAATTTAACCTAGCCTGAGATCCTTTTTAAAGAAATGTACCAGTATATATGGCTACACATACGAGCGTATATGAGAAAATAAAATTTCTTGGCTTAAGTTTCCAAGTCAACCCAAACAGAACGCAAACACCTCCACACACAGCCAACCTCTTTCTAGATCCCAAAGACAAATCCAACGGTCTGTGACATCCAATGAACAAATTTAGAGACCAGCAAGATCGCGACCTCAAAAACCACCACCACCATTACTTTCTAATACATCAATAAAATATAACACAAGATCAGTAGCGTATTTAGGTAGGAGCGAAGGGGGGCGCTCGCCCCCAGGTGCATCAAGCCTTTGGCGCCCCTCGATACCGACATTGGCGCCCTAGGGCATCTAATATATATCCCAGTGACGGTGATTTTATCATATTCTGTCCATAGTTGTCTAAAAAAATTGATAGTTTTCTTTTAAAATTATATTACTTCTATCTTCTTATCTTATTTCTATTGCACTAGAATTCCATCATCTCACCTTATCATTTGCCATCTTTGTCGCCACATCAGTGGGTGGACCGGCTGGCTGTAGGGGTGTGTGTGGAGGCCAGTTATTTATTTATTTATTACAACCAGTGCCGCAATAAGAAGGTGGCTTAGGGGGCGAGGGCCCCGGGCGCATTAAAAAAAGGGCGCTGGCAGGGTTTATATTTTCAAAAAAAAAATTTTATTATTCACAATAATAATTGTAGGGAAGACAAAAAATAACAAACTTATCTAAAAATAAAATATTTTTTTATTATTAGAAGTAATATTTACAATGTATTATTTATCTAGGGTCGTCTGGTAACACTGCTAGCTTTAAGGGGGTGGGGCGTTGGGGGCGCCAGAACTTAGTGGCGCCATAAATATATAATAAAATCTAATTTTTTTTGATAGAGGGAAGGGGGGGGGCGCAAACTATATTATTACGCGAAAATTATAATCTTGGCCCCGGGGGCAAGTTTTCCTTGGTGCGGTCCTGATTACAACTTGAATTCTACTATTTAAAATGAATTTAATACAAAAAATATTATATACTGTAGCCATGTTTAATTTACTTAATATTTAATTTTTAAATAAACTCACTTCCCCTTATTGGTGTAGGTTGAGGGTCCGGTAGTATGGTAGAAATAATCCAGAATTAAATGTTTTATATATTTATACATTTTAAAGAGGATCAAAAAAAATAATTGATTTATGAATAAATTTGTAAAAAGTTCCTTTGGAATCGAAATTAACATGTCGACTGGGCACTTGCCCTCCTATTCTCCTCCCCCCCCCATAGCGTCCTCTCTGAATAAATTGGATTAATAGTATTTAGAAAATATCTATTTTTTAAGCCATTAAAGGGGTAGAAATTAGAACAGTTCCCAATATTATAAGGGGGGGAGGGCAGAATTTGAGATGTGTTTAATTGTAGTTCTGTGAAGCTGTTCTTGTCAAAAAAAAACTCTTTTAGTTGCCAAACTACGGAATGTCGTTTCTTGACATTTATAAGCCAGGACCTAAAGACCAATCGCCAGTGTCATAAATCAATTGTCCCCTTGAATAGAAAGGTTTTTCACAAAAGATCGGATGACCCATATATAAGTAGTATATCCTAAATAATATATTTTGTTTCTTTCTGTAATAAAACAAAGGCTTTTTTTTAAGGATGAAACCAGGGGGACAGCACCGGGCTTAAGGGGGGTTGGACTTCAAAATGATTCTTTTCTTTATGAAAAAATGCTCAATAGGAAAATTCAAGCTAAAAAAATTATTGAGAAATAAAATTCTACCCTCTTCAAAAAAAAAAAAAAAAAAACTTGTTTATTTTGCATTGATTTTCTTTAATTATATTTACAAAGTTTTTTTCTTCTACTCCCTTTGGCGGCTCTTTTTTTACATTTCTCCCTCATCATCTCACTCATCCCTTTTATCGTTTATTGTAGCTATTAGTGAGAAACTTTCTTATTGGCAGCAAATTATATAATACAGTGAATTCAAAGGGATTAACATAATTTCTTTTTCTTATAATGTTTCAAAAAAATATCATCATTATCATTATCATCAATACTATATATAAAGCGTTAGCCACTGACTTCCTTGTGTAGTGTGTATGTTCCTGTCAGGGCGTTGATTGGTCAGAATATAAGGAAGTGCAGTTAGAGCGGGAAATTTTTTTTTTTTTTTTTTTTAAACATTCACACTTTTTTCTCATTCACACACACATTCACACAGTCTTTTCGGCAACTCAGGCCATTTAAGACTTTGACGATAACCGTTGTAATTAATATATATATATTGTGGGTTCAGGCATTTCTATTTAAGCCATCTGGTATCCAAATGGCTTAAATAAAATCATCGGACTGCCTGGGTCCGAACCCGCGACGTTTGGTATAGGAGCGGGAAATTTAAAACCTTAAAAATTTGCAATTGCTCGCCTTTCCAAACATTGAACAAGAATAAATTTGATGCCCTTGAAATTTCAATAAAAAAAATCATTTTCTTGAAATTATTTTTCCTGAGGGGGCCCGGATACTTTAAGCTCAAAGCAAGTTTGATACTATTTTTCACGTCTCACACAGATTTCAGTTTCTAATTTTAAAAAAAAATTTCCTTACCCCCAGACGGGGACCATCTGTCCGGATAAGTTATGGTAATCCTTATGTTTAATAACTTTTTTATTTATATAAATATTATAAGCTATGTACCCTAGTAGCCTATAACTGTTTAAAAAATTTTGTCAAAAACTGTGTAAAAAATTGTTGGCATGAAGGCCACAATAGCCTTTTTATTTTACATATAAAAAAAAACTTTAAGGTTGGGGGGGGGGGCGTATTATTATGTAGCTCGGGGGCCCGTCAAGTTTGTCTGCGGCCCGGCATAGATCTATGATTAAAAATTGAGTTTTTTTTTACAAAATTTTGTTGCTACTCCTATAAAAAATCCTTTATATTGTTACAACTTGACCTAGTCCTATAATACCTTGGTTAAAAAATAGATGCAATAAATCTTCCATTTCAAGAATTTTTTTTTTTTCGTTATTCAAATTATTAAGATATTTTGGAATAAAAAGAAAACCACTAAAGATAGATGTATTTGCATGTAAAAAATAATTGATTTTTGAATTTTAATCAAACAGTTAGAGCAAATCGAGAAAATCGAAAGAAAACTGAAAAAGTCCATCAGTCATACTACTTTTTTAGCCGATTTTTTCCTTAAGAAATACGGCCCTGCTCATAGTACATATTTTGAATAATTCCACTATGCAAAGATCTCATATTTTATTTTTTAATTTATATTCTACTAATAATTATTTTAATATTTTATTATTTTGTGGAATATAAAAAAGATTTTCTTTAATTGCTTCTGAGAAACAATGGATGACGTAATTCTCCAAACTCGTCTAGATTGTTAGAAAACCGGTTAGTGAGAAAATTAAAGAGAGTCAGAGTAGTCGAGATAATCATAGATATTCAAATTGCTGTATTAAATAGTTTTTTTATATTCTTTCAAATTATGGATTATATATTTTTGATTTGAAACTTTATTTAATTTTATTTTTTTTTTCTTTTAATACACACATACTTATATCTTTTAATTAGAATAAAAAATAATTATTAACGAATAATATTGGCGGGATCCCTGGTGATTTAAGCCAACAACAAGAAAGGCTTTGACCAATCAGAAGCCGAGAATATTATTACGTCACTCAACAAGCGGTATTTGATCCTGTCCACATGTCGTTTATTAGTTGTCTTTGAGATTGTGTAGTGTTAACATAGTATTAGTGTTTGTGTGTTTCGAGAAATCATCCCTTCATTTCATCTCTAATTATTTAAAAGTAAGTAAAATTAATATTATTTGGACCATCTATACTGGTATATATAAAAATCTGGTGTGGCCGATCGCACTCTAACCTTCGGTAATCGAAAGTTGTGTTCGTTGCTTGCAGATTTTTTTGTATCGAGATATATTTAGTTTGTGACAGTACGGTACATTTGAATTCAAGATGTAAAATTTATAAACAGAAAAATATTTATATTTTGTTACCATGGCAACCATTTCTCCTATCTTTCTCTAATTAAAAAAATCGTTTTCCTGAAGGGGCCTGGGCCCTTTTAGCTCAAAATCTAAAAATAATAAAAATAATAAAAAAAAATCATTTTCTTAATCTACTGTGTCCGAACAGATTATCAAGTTTTGGTGTTCTAGCTGTGGAAATAGAATTAACGAGGAAAGCTGACTTGGTATCTTTAATTGACGATTTTGCATCCCTCGAGGCGAGGAGAGTAATTTTATAAAAACTCGCAACTTAGGTGCCCTAAAATACTTATTTTTTTTAAATTTAAAATGCTTATAAATCAAGCTAAGTTTGATAATATAATATATTTCTCGTCTCAGGATAGCTAAAAACGCAGATTTCAGTGCCTAATTTTCAAAAAATCTTTCTTACCCCCCCCCAAACCACCCGGAAGTCGTCTGTCCGTCTAGCCTCAATAAATTATGGTAACACTATGTTTAGGGGATTTTGACAAATTTTTAACTAACTTTTTTTATTTAAATAAACATTACAAGGCATTCAAAAATTGTGTCAAAAACTGTGTAAAAAATTGTTGGCATGAAGGTCACAATAGCCTTTTACAAATAAAGAAAACAACTTTTAGTGTGGGGGGGGGGGGCGTATTAATAAAGAGCCCCGGGGCCCGTCAAGTCTGTCTGCTGCCCTGGGGATATTATTTTTAGGTCACGTGAAAATAAGTATTTTTTTTATAATAACAAATACTTTTATAGCCTAATGTATTTTCACTAATTTTGTTTTGGGGGTTTATAATTATGGTAAAAAATATTATGCCAAGTTAATAAATAAATGAACGTCGAACAAAACTAGTATAAAAACTAGAAATGGGACAGCCAGGCAAGTAGATATTTATGACTATTTTCAACTATTAATCCTAAAATGAAACAGTTATCGTAAATTGACTAAATGGCCCCAAGAAAACACGATATTCTTTATTACTTGAGAATACAGACAGTATAATGATATAATTAGTTTAACATACAGTTTTTCTACTGACCATTAAAATTCAAATAGCGTAGAATCACCTATATACATAGGTAAGAGAAAGTAAAATTACGAAATCGTAAGATATAATACCTTACTTCAAGGTTAATGTCACAATATTTCTTCAATATTTTCGTTATTTTTATAGAAATCTGGATCAAATTGGCTTTTTCACTTCTATTTTAGGCTAATAAAAAGAATGGAGAGAGAAAAAATAAAACAGAATTCTTTCCTCTCCTATCATAGAACAAAAATTGTCGGCATAATGTTAAATCGAGCCTATTTTTACTTTCTCTTAGCCTATATATGAAATATATAGAGAGAGAAAGTATTGCGATTATGTCAAAAAATTCGATGTCGAGATTTTGATGGATTTATTATAATTGTTAACCACTACTAATTAGTGCCCCCCCTCCTTCCCCCCCCTACTGAGAATAAACTGACGCCGTCACTGAATTTATTTTATTTTCTAACACATTCATATAATAAGAGTAAATAAAATTAAAATAGTCTCGTGGCGGCATTGTTGGCGCGTGAGTTCCCCCTCCAGTAGACATGAGGAGGCGGGACTTGGCTGGGAGTGGGGGTGAGCGGCGGCGGCGGCGGCGGCGACAACGGCGGCAGAGGTGGCTGCTCTTGCCGTCAGTCGCTCGTGTTCTCTGGCGCGGTGCGCTTTTCCCGCCCTGGCCTCGCGCTTTTCTTTTGGTGTACCCATGACTCGCGGCCTCCGCGCCCACCCGGTGAGTGCATCCACGGCCCTAGGTCGAAACTTTACTCCCATCTCTTGGTTCAACTTCTCCCAAGTCCCCCATTTAACACGATGACTTGACTCTTATTTTGACACTTGATTAGCTGCACATGGGATAGGAAAATTGTTTTTTTTTTTTTTTTTTTTCAAAAGGATCTGTCATCTTGGTCAGCCTTGCATTGGAGGTGACAGCATTTAGAGCTAATGAGGCGCTTGTCATCTCAAGCGCATTCTTTTCTTTCTTCCTTCTCTTTTTTTTGCACAAATTCCACGCTGCAGTAAACTTCTGGAAGTCCGTGAAATTTGCTGCAATAAATCTTACCTTAATTTAATTTGTTTAGATTATTATTATTAACTTTTTTTTTGTCTAAAGTTAAAAACTGCTTGCTCCTATCCCGCCTTAAAAAAGTCCCTCCAAATTTTGTTTTCTTATCCAACATTCACTCTTATTAAACTATAAATTTCCTTAATTATTTAATTATTAAAATATTTTTTTTTTTTTTGACGTTTGAGCATTTAATTAATTTTTGGTTAACAACAGCAATTGACATTTATTATATACACTAAATATATATAAAAACATTAAATCCCTGAATATTCTAACACTTGACATTCAAAATCAACTTGTCTTCACTTTAAAAACAATAATAAAATTTCTTCTCAGCACGTGGTGATATTTAGTTATTATTTCTTGTTCAATTTTCTTTTTGATTTGATTAAAAGCTTGAAACTATTAAATTTTTTGCTAGTGACATTTTCGTTACTGCCATTTATCACCCTCTCATGTCGTTTATAAACTCATTTTTTCGATTATTTTTTGATATCGTATAGCGTATTATTTTAACAGATAAAATTTGAACAGGCCATGTGCTTGCTGTTCGCTTTCTTCTCTAAATATTAATACTCGATTGTCTGTAACATTTACAAAATGCATTACCACAAACCACACCATATTATTTTTCTTTTTTCAAACGAGTTTAGAAAAAATTTTATTTAAAAATTACACATTCGTAATTTTTTTTTCCTTTTCTAGACAATTTTATTAAATGGTCGTTTTTGTTTTTGTTGTTGTTGCAACAGTTGATTAATTTGATGTGAATTGCCTTCAAACTATCAATATTTTGGGTTTTTGAATTTCACTCTATTATTAGTTAAAATAATTTTATCAATCATTGTTTGCATTACATGTTTAATAAAAAAAGTTTGTTTACACATAAAACATAAAACATAATACAATAATTATTGATGAAAAATTATTGAATATATTGTCAATTTGAAACTCACTAAATTCCCAATTATTATAGAGTATTTTATAATTTCAATTATAATTCAATAATTTTTATTTCACTTTTTGAATTTGCTAATTTAAATTTATCTCTTTTATATATTATATAAATATATAAATAAATTCTCATTAAATATAAATAAATAAAACACAAAGACGTCAGCACGCTGCACGTTCACTTCGAAGTACCCACGATTATCGGGTAGGTGTCAAATATTCGACATTGAATATTCTCCGTTGCTTTTTGCCTCTTTATTTAGTTTCTGTTCGTTTCTTTTTGTCAACGAGCATAGCACCAATTTTATATAAATAATAAACGCATCTCAAGGGAATGCAACACTTATTTCCTCAACATTTATTGTTGTATTAATAAATAAATTTGGTTTATTTATAATTTGCTGCGGCATCAAGTCTGTATTTTCACGCTGCCACCTGATGATCCGCCGTAAGGGGGAGAAGGATGAACCCAAACATCGGCGTAGGGTCGGTCATCTGCCCCACTTTTATTTATCGCATAGTTTCTTTGCTACGTTCCCAGGCAAATAAAATTGTCCATGGGCGAAATTTGAACTCATCATTTTTGGTTCATATTTTTATTATTCGACAAGGAACTGTACATTGCATTGTCCTTGTCATACTTTTTTAAAATAATCTTCCAAAAATACTTTTCTCTCGGAGTGTTGTAGGCTGATAGAAAAATTTAGCAAAAGATAATTTCATTTCCAAATTAAGTCCTCTAAAATATATTTTTAAACAATTTCTATTTTTATTACAAACAGATATACTTAGATTAATCTCACGTTGCTTATTCATAGATCTCCCTTAGCGCTCATAATTAAACAGTAAATACAAATTAACTAAAAAAACATCCAATAGGAATTTTAGAAGCGTTTCATCATTCCAAATTTGACAGATTAGATTTTATCTAATAAACTTTCAAACCTTTATTCATTTACTTCTGATTATAATTTAATATATTTTTCAATTTTTATTAATTATAGTTGACTGGAATACTTTTTTATTATAAATTTTCTTATGGATTTCAGTTTTTATAAACATCAAGAAAAAGCACAAAATTTTACAATTTAATTTCTCCTCTTCGGGTTGTTATACAAAATTTTATATAATTTGTTAATTAGGGCATATCAACAAAAATGAATATCTATATTTATGATTTACTTCAAAAAATTTTTAATATATTTTTATGGATAAAATATATTATTATGTTATGTGGTCGCGTAATAAAATTAAAATTATGAATATACATGATTAAATAGGTGAGAGGGGAAGATGTTTGCTTGGCTTTGTCTCTTCGTAAATTCAACGCTCGTTTTTTGACAATCGTAGTACACTGATAATTTATATAATATATTTGGCTGGCGAAGGACAGGCCGACGTAACCCTGACCTCTCCTTAAGTCCTCTAAGTCCCCTTGCCTGCAAGTTCCCATTTCCCATTCATCGGTTCGCATTGACACCTGAGAAGTCGCCGTTTGTGCGCAGGATATGTTTTTGATTTCAGTTTTCGGACACAAAAACCGACATTTCCTTTTCTTCTCTGCCAGATTTGCTTGCCTGCTCGTGTTTATTTGGGCTCGGGTCGCATTAAAGGCCTTTCTGGGTCCCTTTTCGTTTCTCTGATATGGGTGTCATGGACTTAATCCTCAGATTCTTTTTTTTCTCTTCTCTTTATATCTATGATTTTTTTTTTTTGAACATTGTTTCCTCCGTTTGAATAGAAATAAAAATATTCCATCTATACCTATATTTATATCATACTAGTCGCAAAGCCCGCCTAGCCAAGTGACTGCGTCCCCTGGACTCCCTTGCTCAGGGGCGCCGGAACGAATTTGAATCAGGGGGGGCAACCTCTTCCTATATGGAGATGATATGATTGCCCTCGGGGCTTGGTGTAGGGGTTAGAGTGCTAACCTCGTATACCGAACGTCGCGGGTTCGGACCCCAGGCAGTCCGATGATTTTATTTAAGGCATTTGGATACCAAATGGCTTAAATAAGAATGCCTGGACCCCAAATAATATATATTCATAACTGTTATCGTCAAAGTCTTAAATGGCCTAAGCCGAAAAGACTGTATGAATGTGTGGGTGCATGTGAGTGTGAATGAGAAAAAAGTGTGAATGTTAAAAAAAAAAAAAAAGTGATGTGATTGAAAGGGAAAGAATATAAAAAAAAGGTTTAATAAGAGTAATAATAATTAAAAAGAAACATTTGCTTGAATACAATTTTTATTTATATAAATATATATATATATCAATAATAATATTATTTATAAATCATGGAAATTATTTTTTAATTTTGCCAAAATGTTGAATTCTAAAGTCATTACTATTTATAAATGTAGCCATGATATTTTGGATATCTATTTCATCTACGATTTCTGGATATGTATTTATTATGCATACATGATTTAATCGTTCTTGCGTCATTGTTGAGCGAAGATATGTTTTTATTCTTCTTAACATAGAAAATGAGCGCTCAGCGGTTGCTGATGTGGCCGGGATCACTAAAAGTAGTTTTAGAATATTTCTCAGGTTAGGAAATAATTTTTTTGATTCTTGATTAAGATTTTTGTATTTTATTACAAAATCATTCAAGCATTTAGCTTGAGGAATTAATTCCCTAAAGAAATCAAATTCTCTTTTGACCTTTTCTTCTACAAACTCATATTCTTTTAAAATATCTATAACAGATTGGTCCCAAAAACGGGTTTCTAAAATAACAATTTTTTCGATTTGTAGATATTTTAAAAACCCCGGTTGGGAGAATCTTAATTCAATCTCGTTGATTATCCCATCAATAACTTCATAGAAAGTTTTTCTAAAATATTCTTCTATTGACGTGAACTTGTGTTCAGACTCGTTAGGTTTATATAGAAATTTTTTAGGAATCTCTCGCTTTCTCGGTAACGAGGGCTCCTCAAGATTCATTTCTTTTATTTTTTTCTTTACATCCTTCCACATTTCATTAAAAAATTGTTCTGAGCGTTTTTTTTTTAAAGATTCTAAAACTAACTCAACAGCTTCCTTTGCCCCAGCTACAGTTTGCGTTTCACTTTGAAGAACATTGCTCAATTGATCAGTTAAAGAAAACATTAGATAACTAAGTCTAATTCCAAAGTATATAGAACCCTTTGATAATTGATCATAAAGTCCCCTGGCTTTGGACCCTATATCATCATTACAAGATGCTAATGAAAATAGAAAGTCCAAAACAGCAGGGTAAGTATTGATAACCCCTGACAATGAAGTATGTCTGATGGTCCAACGGGTTGGGCATAATGGCCGAGGGCCAGTTTTCTCTATTCCATGAGCCTTAGCAATCTCATGAAAATTATGTGATCGTTTTGGTGATTCTTTGACAATAACTCCTATGTCGTTTACCCATTGAAGGCAATCACGTATTAAAGGAATTCTTTTTGAAGAATCCTGCACAGCCAAATTTAGAGAATGAGCTGAACAATGAATAAATAAAGCCATTGGTTGATCTGCCAACACTCTTGATTTGACACCGTTTTTTATTCCGGTCATATTTGATCCTCCGTCATAGCATTGTCCTCGCAAGAGATCCATACTTAAATCAAAACGAATAAGCATGTCTTTTATAATATTATACAATGATTCCCCAGTCATAGAGTGAGTGTCATAGAGACCAAGAAAAAACTCATCAATTTCAAGAGTATCTTCATCTACAGATCTGATCGATATAGAAACTTGTTCTTTTCCCTGTACATCATTGGTTTCATCAACAATGAGAGAATATTCTCCTCTTTTTTTTATTATTTTAATAATTTTACGCAAAATATCATGGGAAATAATTCTCAATATTTCATTCTGAATATCTGAAGAATTATATGATTTTTTGTGTTTTAAAAATAATTTTAATTCTGGAATGTCATTTTCCCTGAGACGTAATAATTGAATGAAATTTCCTTCATTAATATCATGTGCTCTAAATGCAATTCCCTGACGAGCTAAATATAATGCTGAGGTTATTATTGTTTTTAGAGCGATTTGATTTTGTATTTGAACAGATAATGTTTGTTCAGATAATAAGGAAATAATTGGAGTATTTTTCTTCAGTGCTTCTAATTTTATAAATGATTCTTTGTGAAAAGCAGATTTTTCGTGACTTTTTAATTTTATGATAATTTTTTTCCAGTTTTTATACCCATCAATCACTAAGTTTGTTTCATGATTTTTTTCACATTTTACTAATTTTTTTCCTAGCGCTTGGACACATATGAAACAAAAAATACTTTTAGTCATTGAGTCAAAATGAAGCCAAGGGTATGTTGTGAACCACTCATTCTGAAAATTATGATTACGTCCAGATTGGGTCCATGGAGGAATATCCAAAGGTTGATACGGTTCGTTTAAAGAGCATATCTTTTCGTGTGTGTTTTTAGTAAAAGCAAAAGAAACACTCTTTACAGGAGCAGATGGATCATCGGCGATGTTTTCTGTTAAATAAATGAATAAATTATTTAATTGAATTTCCGATCTCTGAGCAAGGCAACAAAACAATAAACAAGCATAATGACTCATTTTTTGAAATTATTATATTAATACCTATGGTGTTTGTGGAAGAAATGTTACTGCTGGTACTAGGGCGATGCTCATGGTGCAAAGGACTACCCGTGCTAATGCTTCCTTTTTCTAAAGAGCCTACGAAAGAACCAGATATAATAAGAAATTTTCATTTTTTTATTAAATTTTTAGCGTACGTATATTTTTGGCGAAGAAAAATAAGTTTTTAAGAGTAGGCCTACGGCCATTCTTACCTGTTTCTTTTTTAAAATAATCATCAATAAATCGACGTTTCATTTTTTTTCTTCTTATAACTGTTAATCAACTACACTAAATAGTCTGTAGTCCTTTATATTTAACTTTTACAAATATATAGTTTAACAATATGCAAATTATTTAATCAAAATTTTTTTAGGCTATATAGTAGATTTGTTATTTACTATTTGAAGGAAATAAATATTTTTAATTTTCTTTATTTTAATTTTTTTTTTTCCAAGGCATAAAGTCTCAAGTTTTCATGTTATCTAAATTTTATTATTTTAATTCCATATAAAATGTATTTAGAATTTAGAAATACAATAGGTCTATATAAAATAAAAAAAATTTCTTACTTTTTTAATTTTTTTTAAATTTAAATAAAAAAAATTTTAAAATATATCATTTTTAAAACTAAATGAAATAAAAGAAGAAATTTTGCCCCCCCTGCCCCCCCTGTAGGATGCCAGGGGGGGGCAATGTACCCGTGCCCCCCCCCAGTTCCGGCGCCTATGCCCTTGCTCGCCTCGGGCATCTAAAAAATAATTGATTTTTGAATTTTAAACAATTTTGGTTGATCGAATTTTGAAAAATTCGAAAAAACCAAAAAAGCACTTCAGTAATGTACTAATACTTTTTGGCCGATTTTGTTCAAAAGTTTATTTTGAGTGTCCGGGAGGGTACCTAACTTAAATATAAAATTTCAATCGGGTAGCTAAATTCCTTCATGCTAAAAATCGTGACAGACAGTCCAATTTGCGGGACCCACTTTTTTGGACTCAGGGGACCTCAAAACGTGTATATTCATCAAAATCTCGACATCGAATTTTTGACATGATCGCTATGCTTTCTCTATGTATTTCATATAGGCCTATAGGGTAAGAGAAAGTAAAAATACTTCCATTTATAATGAATTAGGCCTATAGAAATTTTCTAAGCTCCCTATTCATTTTTATAAACTCTTCACTTACTTAATTTCTAATTTAATTTTAATATATAATTTAGTAATTCTAAGTAGAAAATCTTAGTAATTAATTAGCAGATGTTAATGTTTGCATTTAGTCATAAGCGGATTCGCTCGCGTCTTTTTCGCCCGCTATTTGCGTCCTTTGCTCGCAAGTGGAAACCACCTTTATCATTGATGTAATGTATAGGAGTGAATTCAACCAGAAAACACATCTGGTATAATATGGTTGGCCCCTCAATATTGGATTTGTTGATAATTCAAATGCATAAATCAACTCTCTACTCCAAACATGATTATATATAATGTATATTAATATATACTATATTGCTTATTAAGATACTGTTACCAACTCAATTAAATATTTATAAAATCCAGTGAAAATTAAATAACAATCAAACGGAAATATTAATGTGGATTTAATATTTCTCTAACGCCTTAATAATTTTTTTTTTATTTTCTCTTAATACTTATTCATATAAAATTTATTATATTGTTTCTATTAAATTATAATTTTATCTCTCAACTAATTTTCTCTTATATTTCACATTCAATTATATTAGTAAATTTTAATAAAATTTAAATAATATTACTTAAAAATAATTTAAACAAAATAATAATAATAATTAGAAAATAAATTTTATAATTTATTATTCATAAAATTACTTAATATTTCATAAAAAATTTTCGATCAATCAATCTTTTGAACAAATCCAAATAATTTTCATCAATTTAATTGAAATATTTACAATTATGATTTAATGAAAACTGCATGTAATATATTTAATTTAATATGGTATAAATGAATCAGAATGAAATTATGAAATTATTATTAATTAACATACCACTTTACTATTCGTCAAGATAATTGTAATTAGTAATCCAGAGTAATCAGATATATTTTTCGGAAATTGGAACAGATGGGGTATTTGGAAAGACATACCATATTTATAATTAATATTTATTAATTCAAATAGCCAAAATATAAAATTGGTACTTCCAAGAGTTTAACCCCCGATCTGCCGATTTGTACTCAGCATGCCCTACCACTCGAGCACAGGACAGCACTAGGCTAGTTGGGTTTGATAGATTTTTAAATTGGGAGAAAAATTGTGTTGGCAAATTTCTCCGTCGAGAGACTCAAACTAGATGGCAATTTGCTCAAAGGCTTAAGAAATAACGAATTAAAAAATTATTACAACTAAATTTAACAACCAAACTCAAATAGCCGAGTGCTGTGCTGTGCTATGGTCTAGTGCTTGAGCATGCTGAGTACAAATCTGCAGATCCATGGTTCAACTCCCGGCGGTACCGTACTCACTTTTTTCGGCTATTTGAGTTAATAAAACTTGATTATATCTTTTACAAAAGTACTTCATAGAATCCATTTTATTATTTTAAAATACCTCAGCTAATAGCTGAATTAATTTGTATTCTAAATAATACATTGTAGTCCATCTTAAATTTCATAATTGCATTTAAAGTCTTAAGGCAAAAAATATATATAAATTAAATTAAATTATATATTTTTTATTAAAAATTCCACCTGTCCGATTTGAATGTTTTGCATAATTTTGACATTTTAATTATTTAATATTTTCATTGCTCCATTATTAATATTCCGTTTAAAACCGGTTAAATAACGTTTTTTGAAAATCTTTCTACGACGATAAATATATTTTCAAGAGATTGTTTATAGACCGAGATCCTTAAGAGAGAGTTCATTTTAAATTAATTACTGAATATTTTTGCCCGACTAAGTAAAATTTTGCATATTTTATTTGAGGATACTAAGCACGTTAATGAAATATCAAAAATTAGAAGGGGATGTTTATTTTTGCTTGCTCGACGCTAAATATCTCTGGTATTAAAGAAATATATTGGCCCTAAAAATTGGTTAAATCACTAAAATTTTATTAGAAGCATTGTGATTTATTTTTGATTTGAGGAGAGTAGAGAGGCTGTTTGGGTGGCTGCGTGTCCTTGATCCCTAATCCTCCCCGGATCATCCCTTCCAACTAGTTTACAATATCAGCACCATATAATAAGGACACCCGGCCCTGAAACCAAGGCCTTTTCGAAATCAATGGGGCAGAATGAAAATTAAATTTGCGTTGCTCAAGAGAGAGAGAGAGAGAGAGAGAGAGAGAGCACACTGTAAGCCATATGGCCATGGTTTGTGTGTGTGGGATGTGCGTGAGTGAAAATAATCAGAAGAGGGTCGTCTGTATGTTGAAAAGGGCTAGGGCAGCGAGGAGCCGACCGCCAAACGGTGACCCATCCGAAAGGTTACCTGTTGAGAAAGGGCAAAGAAAAAAACTGCCTTTTTAAATTAGATCATATCACAAAGGAAAGAGTTTATCATTTTGAAAGTCGACCCGACATATAGATAAAAAAATTCCTCTGATTATTTGCAACCATCTCGGCTCATTGACTTTAGGTAAAAAAATTGCGAATTTTAAAATTTTAGAATAGGCCTATACAAAAGTAGCAGTTATCTGAAAGTGAATTTCGTTTTTCAAAAAATTTTTGATTTTAAAATGTTTAATATTTCATTAATTTATAATAATAATCAAATATTTTTTTTTAATTAAAATTTGCAGAAAATATAGATAAAATTTTTAATAAATAATTATAGAAAAAACGAAAATTTTGTAACGACTCAAGTTTTTATATTAGATGATTCCATGAGCAAGTTAATATTATTAATATATTATGTAGACATTAAATTTAATAAATTTTTTCTTACCCTTCCTATGAAATACAGTCGGAGCCACAAATGCCTGAAGTGGAACCTTGAGCTTAGACATCCAAACTAATATTTTTAAAATCTTTTTTTTTTTAATGCAACGTAAAGGGACAACTACTTTTAAGACAACACGTCCTACGGGTAAGCATTTCGGTTGCCTAAGCTCAAGGCTCTACTCTCGAGCACACTTGTAGTTCCGACTGTACAAGAGCAAAGTGGTCTTCAAACTATTTTGAATACATAATGAGTATATACATTTTAAAGAGCATCTAAAAAATAATTGATTTATGCATTTTAATCAAAATCGTAATTTTGAGAAATTTGAAAAAAAAAAAAAAAAAAAAAAAAAACTGAAAAAGTATATCAGTAAAGTCCTAGCACTCTTTGGCCAATTTTATTTCAAAGCATATTTTCACGCTTCAGAGGGGTACTCCAACTTAATGTAGCTCATTTCCTTCATAATTTATTTTGATCATAGACAAACAGACCATTTTGCGGAACTCACTTTTTTGGACTCAAAACGTATATTTCCACCAAAATCTCGACATCGAATTTTTGACATGAATCCAATACTTGCCTTCTCTCTTATATATAGGTAAGAGAAAAGAAAATACTATTTCGTAGTCGAGATATTTTTTAAATATTAAAATTTTAATTGAAAGAGGGAGTTTTTTGATACTACCGGTAAATATTAACGAGTCTAAATATTTTAGATTTTTCTCTTATCATTCAGACCTTCATTTGAGTTGATTTATGCATCTAAGATTAGAGGATATTTTTTTGAACACCTATAAAGACGCTTTCATATGCAGGTGCGAATTAATCAAAGCTTACAAACAATACACCCCCAGCTGTTCCCTTTCTCCCTCCCATCCCCCCTCTCCCCCCCCCCTCTCTACTCCTAGCATCCCTGGCAGAATGCTCTATATTTTATTGTCTAATTATTCGGCCGATGAGACCGCGATCCATTCATGGCAAAATATGCGCCAAGCGCCCCGGCCCCGGCCCCGGCCCCGGCAGTATTAAATTATCGAGGTGATTGAGGCTGAAGCCTCAAGAGGCAAAGGCCTGGTGAGGTGGGTGGCTGGGTCACCTAGTGATTTGTGAACCCTATTCTCTGAATTAGGCCATCGGTAAACGGTCAAACGAGCAAATCAATGAATTATCTCTCATCTTTTTATTCACAAATTAAAAATTAAAAAAACAAAAAAGAAATCGAGTTTTTTTCAATTTTGATTTGAAACAGATTAGTTTTGGTTTTAGTGGTCCTTTCTCTTACACTTTTTCTTTTACCTATCTATGTAATATATAAAGAACAATTGCATTAGATATCGTGATTTTGATGGAAATACACGTTTTCTTTATCTCTGAATCCAGATCTGGCTGGGAATAAAAGGAACGAAGCGAGTTGCGAGGGAAAAAGAAGATACTAGTTTTTTATTGATTTACTTTTTGAGTTTTTTTTCGATTCTCCAAATAACCTCTTACTATTTTGATTTAAATTCATAAATCATTTTAAAAAAATGCATTTTATCATATGCCCCGAAATTTCTTTTAAACCTAATTCATAGAAAAGATAGGAGAGATGATTGATATGGTAACAATATAAATATCCTTAATAAATAACTTAATAAATATTAAAATATTTCCAGGGAAGGGCAGGATTGCGATCCTTTTGGATTTAAATTCGAAAATCCGATCCGGGATCTTCAGACCTGGGTCGAAATCATTTTTGCTCTCTGGACCTAAGATCGGATCGCTAACATTTTTCAAAGGATTAACAATCCTGGATTTTTGAGATTCTTTTCAAAGGATTGCCAATCCTTAAAAAAATTTTTTACTTTTTACTAAACGTGCATCCTTTTGATTCATCCAAACGCTTGAAAATCAAGTCCGGATTTTCGATCGTGGGTCTCATGGGCGTAACTAGGAAATTTGGATGGGGGGGGGGGGTATGGGACCAGTTATTCTCCGGGGGCCTGGAAGGCCCCATATTGACTCAATTTTTGATGGGTCGGGGAGTTGTCTGGGAGGGGCCCCGGGACCCCCTAGTTACGCCCATGGTGGATCTGGATTTGAGGATCGGAACAGCGATCCTTTTTCTAAAACGGATCATTCGAGTTTGTCGGATGGCTAATCCCTTTTAAAGGATTTTGCCCATCCCTGTATATGTCGACACAAAAAATTTGCGTGGCAGCAGAACCGAAATGCGATTAGTCATACCAGATTTTTACTTTCTCTTACCCTATATATGAAATATATAAAGAGAAAGTATTGCGATCATGTCTAAAATTCGATGTCGAGATTTATTAATATTATAGGCCTATTGAACACTGCAAAGCCGGTGTGATAGTCCATAAATCCCTCATCCCCCTTTGACTACGACATTGTACTTGACTGAAAAATATTTATAATTTTTATTCTCAAAATAGATGCGAATTCTCTCTTTTTGATTTTAAATTTATTTAAATAAGAATTCTGCTTTCATTAATGAATAAATTATTATGCTCTAATTATAATTCATTTGAATGTTTTCTCATTTTGTCAATATACCTTCTATTATTTTATTCACTAACAGTTTAATATATTATTTTATTCATCAAATTTTTCCAAATTGTTTGTCATTTAACCCATAATTAGAAATTTTAATAATTACATAGTTTTATTTCAAAATAAATAATAATTATCATTATCATTATCATTTTGTCCTACGATTTCAAATGATTTACCCGCCCAGCCAATAATCAATGCTTTTATTCTCTATTGATTGCTTTTACCTAAAACCTTACATACGATATTTCTATTACGTACCTAATTAACTCCAATATATTATATATATATATATATATATATATATATATATATAAACCATAATTGCTCGTTTGCAGAATGTGACGGTCGGATTTTAATTATAAATCAGTACATATATATTGAAAAGTACAAAAACAAATTTCGAAACAAGAAAAAATTCAATAACTGAACAAATTGGCTTCTCCTAAGATTTTTTTTTATATTTTCTATAAAACCCTTTTGTTTATTTTTTATTCATTTAATAATTGATTTTTTTTTATTTAAATACGAAGGGACTGACTGACATTTGTGATCAAAACTCCACTTATTAATATAAGGATATCTTTGCTCTGTATACATATTTTTCTTATTTATTTTCAATTTTAATTTCATAATTATTTCCTTTTAATAAAAGGCCATATTTAAAATTTAAATTCAGATTTTTTCTTTAATTTATAATTCATCTTCAGGGGAAATAATGCACATAAATGCCATAGAGATATTATTTCACACAGATTTGATAAAACAAAATTAAAAACAAAAGTTTTATAAAATGTTGGGAACCCCCGTCTAACACGATAGTAACTATTCCTGAAAAATGGCGTGTTTTACAAAAACTAACTTTGGAAAGCTAAGAAGTACACACAAAATAGGCCTAACACTCTTGCTTTGTTGACATTTATATATTAAGAAGAATTAAAGCCCGCCTCCGATTTGCTAAAAAAATACCCCTTTTTGTGGTACTGTAACTTAGCTTAAAAGAAAATCTAAAAGATGAAATGTATACAGCAGTATAACAACCATAAGAGGGTTTGTTGGTTAGAGTTTCAGATTTTTAAACTTTGTCCCAACAAAGATATTGAGAATGAAAATTTGAATTTTTTGAAAAATTTCAGTTTTTAAAAATTTGTAGCTTTTAAAGGAATTAAGTCTCAGGGTTGATATCTGAAATATAAGCAGTGCTAGTGAATAACTACACACGAAAAAATTCAAGCCTGAGATTGTATTCTTTCCAAAGGTAATATGCCTTCAAAAATTGAAATTTTTCCGTTTTCTTGCCAAATGTTGATTGGGTTGCAGATTGTTTTTGATAAATTTTTTATTAAATATGTACTGGACATAATATTTAGGCTGTTTTTTCCTTATTAAAATGGTTTTTGTATCATCACTCTAGAGTCCATGGTTTCCGAGTTATACAAGTTAACGCAAACCCTTACATACGTCAAAATTAGCGCTTTTCGAAAAACAAAAATGGCCGCCGAAAGAATAAAAAAATTTTAAAATCACTTTTGAACTCAGAAATTAAGTAGGAATCTAGAAAAAAAATTATTTATTTACAAAATGGTCCAGCAGCCCTTGTTGTATCACTTGAAATGGATAAACCCATAGGTAAGAGAAAGTAAAAAAAAATTTTCAATAGATGCGACCAGATGCTTTAAATTGAAAAAGCCAAAATAATTATTTTAATAATAAAAAGAATCTCTTAAAATAATTGCTTGATTAGATCAATTATTCAAATTTTTTTTTTATTTTCAAGAATTTTATATTTTTCCACACGAATAGTCAAAAAAAAAAAAAAAATAAATAAACGCACACATTTATAAATCCCTTCTATATTATATCTGAATTTTTGTGTGTTATTGTTTTCCATTGTTTATTTAGTCTTTAATATTTGTTATTCACGAAGAGGTAATAATATATATATATATATATATACAATAAAAATTATTTGCACAAGTACACCTTTTGAATAAATAAAAAAAAATATATATAGATGTAATCTTTGAGAACTTGAATTCTTTTTATCGTTTGTTAATATTTGGTTAAAAGAATTTTTTTTTTTAAATAAATAAATTTTATACTAATACATGATAAAATTCAATAATTTTAGCGCATTTTTATTTATTTATTTTGACTTCATAGTAAGCTTTCTCATATTTTTTGTTTGTTTTTCTCTCTTATTCCCCTACCGACGGTCCACTTGTAGAAAAAAAAAACATCTCTAAGCCCTTAACACACTTGATCAAACTTTTTTTTTTATATTAGAATCAAAAATGAAAATAACGGTTTGAAAATTTTTAATCGATATTTATGTATTCAAAGAAATGTAAAGAGTTAAAAAGCATTAAAAATTTTAGAATTTTAATTTATAAATACAAATTTATTCCAATATATATATATATAAAGAAAAAAGAAATTTGCTTTTTTAATGGATTTTAAAACCATTTTTAAATCAATATATTCATACAATAAAAACATTTTTATACTAACACTGAATATTTAATTTATTAATATGCTGTAGTATTCAATGAGTTCTGAATAATAAATAAAATAAACTTTGGAGAGTTTTGAGGTTTTCTTCAATTAGAGTTGCAGAAAATAAATTATATGTGGCTAATATAGATGAGAAAATTTTAAAATAATTATATTATCTGTCAAAAAAATTTATTTTATTTCTAGAAATATTTCAGCCACGCCTTTGCAAATTTCTCCATTATGAAGTGCGTGTTTGGAATTTTTATTTCTTTATATTGTACCAAGTTTTTATCGAAGACTCAGAGGTTCTCCCGCCTGTTAAATTCGCCAATCATCTTATCTCTCTCGGAGTTAGGTTCTCGATTTAGCCTGGTAAAGAAGTGACGTTTTTCGAGAGTTGAACGCCGGGACCTTAAAAGCAAACTTCGCTAGTAACTGGCTACAGTGCCAGCCTCAGCCTCCATCAAGCAACTTGGCCAGAAGCTCTTCTTTCTCAAATCAAACAACTCAAGCAAGTCGCAATATCTTTTACCAGTACAGTAGCCCTGAAGTATAGATATTTTGGTAATTTTCTCACTTTTTGAGCGTCGCTCAAATCGAGCCACACCACTGGGAACATATTCTATGTGAGGCCTAGCGATTGAACAATAAATTATTGTTGAAACATTATCACAAGCCTTGGAGTTGCTCTTGATTAACACTATCATATTGTGCGCCTTGTTGATAACTGCCTCTCCAAAACATAGCTTCTTGTCCATTTTAACTCTCAAATCCTTTTTTTCGACCCTAGAAAGTTCATTCTCATTTATTTAATTATATTAATATATCTTAAAAAAAGATCAAATAGATCCTAGATGTAATCAAAAATTGAAATATTTTTATTCTAATTATCGTAAAAATGTTTGTTTCAATAATTTTTCAACAATTTTTGAAACACCTTGAGAATGCATTCTCTTTAATTTTATTAATCAATATAAGAAATTTTTCTGAGTTGTTTGTGAAATATTTTATCTAACAACAGGCAATCTTGATTACAAAGAGCGTAGCTGTATTCTTGAATAAGGATGTTGGATGAGATCCCCCCTCCACCGCCCCTCCCTCCCCTTGCCTCCTCACGTCGTTACTACGGCCCTTTAGGCCAGGGCAAATGGCAGAAGGCAGACAAAGAGGCTGTTGGCCTTTCTCAGATGGAGAATGTCACCGAAATCGTCCACCTGACCCTAATGAGTCCCCCAGCCCCCTTTTAATTAAAACATCCCAGAAATCTGAGAGTTTAACAAAGTATTTCTACCCCCCCCCCCCTTCCAGTTTTTTTAATATCTATATTTATACTGTATATCAAACTTTTGGTCTGGATCGATTTTAATGAATTGTATGCTAGATAGATGTCTATATGGAGTCGTTCTCGAATTACGACAGGGGTTCCGTTTCATGTTTCCGTTTTTAAGTCGGTCCTGACGTAAGTTGTTATAACATTTAAAATGGTTGGAAAATCTATATGTATACAAAAACATTTATAAATTATTTATTTGTTTATATATTGAAATATAAATAATAACTCAACATAAGATTTCAGACAAGTGATGCTTGCTATCGATTAAAAAAAAAAGTCATTCGAAATTGATAACGATTTCTTTCATTCATGAAAATATCATAATAATTTTATCAGATTTAATTAATATTGTAAAATTTTGATTTTGTTCACAATGACAAAATGATTAACAGTTTTTATTTTTTTTTTTAAGAATAGAAATAGATTTAAGCATGTATAAAAATTGTTTGTCTCTCCTTTTTTTATTTTAAAAGATTATATTTAAAAAGTGGGGATGCAGCTTATAATCTTGAGTAGAAGACAACTTGAGGTCAAATACACCTCATGGCAAAAAATCCTCTCTATTTGACCGGCCCCCTCCTGAGGTAAGAATAGGGAACCCGCCTCAGTATTATTCCCATGAAATTTACCACTCAGTGTAACCACAATGTGCCAGTTCTGACACTAATGACTGAAGAGTGACTTAAAGAAATTCTTTAATAAAAACGTGCCAATCATTTTTTAATTGTATTAAATGAATTTTGCTAAGATATTATAAATGAAACTATTATCAAAAATTATTTCTATTCATATTTTGATTGTCTTTAAAGAAAAAACTCATTGGCTTAGAAATACCAAAATTATGGTTAGAGAGAGTTAGTAATTTATATACCCAGGAAGTGTTTTATTAAGCGGGAAAAGCAAAGGTCCCTTTGTTCCGCCACTGAAAAAATCATAGAAAATTTCCAGCATTCTTTCCAACCCCCACCCCTTTCGTCGGCTTGTGTATTTCTTTCGTAAGCATAAATTATTTTTTATTAAAGTTAATGAGCATAATATAATCCACATTTTTTATTATGATATTAAATGCTAATTATTTATATTAATTATTTATAAATTTAATAAAATATTAATTAATGTGTTATTATAATTGAATTATTTAAAAATATATTATTATGAATTATTAACTTGGTTATATTATCATATTAATTTAACAGAGACGAATTTTTTTTTGAACGTCGAACCCAAAGAGGGGGACAAAATTTAAAAATTCTAAATAAACAGCAAAATCATTACATAAAAATATTATTTTACATTAATTAGCCAAAATTGGCATTTTTTGCAATATTTTTTATTAAAATTTTAATATCATTTTTCGTTTGCTTAACCAGCAAATTTTTATATTTATCTAAATGGAAATAAAAAAAAAAAAATTACATAATTAGATTTACCAGCGATTTTCAAAACCACCTCCAAAAAATTTGGTTTTAATTTTTACGCTTAATAAAATAACGCTTTTATCAAAAATAAATAAAACGTAATTTATCTTTTCAGTTAATTTTAAATTAAAATTTTTATTTGTAGGCCTATAAGGTATAGCTACATGAAAAATAGAAGTAATAATCGAAGCTTAATCGAAAATAAAAGTCAGCTAAGATTCATTAAAAGTAAGCCTAGGGGAAATATATTCGATAGCCTTAAGATTATTTATTAATACATTTTTTTTTTGTTGGTATACCATTAATTCTTTAGATAATGGAGAATCAATCAAGGAGATGATCTTAAAAGACAGATCACAATACATTTAACCTTGAATCATTCTTTTTAAAGATTGAGCCATCTTCATTGCAAAAACTCGAGAAGACAAAAGCTTTTAAAAAAATTATACAGCTATTTTGATTGGTGAAATACAGAATCAATCAAACGATGTTGCAGTTATCAATTATGAATTAAATTGGGTTGCATTTCTCGTCTTTAAGATTTGTTAAATAAAATCATTTCACTGAAAAGAGGAGTGGAACATTAATTACCTCCATTTTGATTGAAAATAAAACAAGTCGAGATGAGAAAGCCTATTATTAATAAATTAATTTGATTTTGATTAAAATACATTATTTAAAATGATCTTTAAAGTATATACCCTTACCTTTATAATACTGAATATTTCGAAAGTAATGAATTCGTACAATCGTTGCCACAATTAATCTCCTCATAGAGAACCGAGCCTTGAGCTTAGACAACCAAAATGATCTATCTGTCTGTGATGAAAATAAAGTATGAAGGAAATGAGCTACGGAGTTGAAATGTTATATTTAAGTTAGTTAGTCCACTGAAATGCTAAAATAAGCTTTTAAATAAAATCGGCCAAAGATACTAGTACTTTACTGATGTACATTTGCAGTATTTTTCCATTTTCTCAAACTCACTATTTTGATTAAACTTCTTAAATCAATTATTTTATCGATGCTCTTTAAAATGTATATTCTCATTTTGCCCACAAAATTGTTTGAAGCACACTTTACTCTTGAACTTCATATAAAAAGTAGGAGAAATATTGTCATGGTCACAATATATATATATATATATTTCTATGTTTATAGATTTATCTTTAATTCAAATGCACTGTACTGCCGGAAATAAATTATATCTCAACACAAAACATCTGGTGTGACAAACAGAGAACACACCTTTCATTTACCGAAGTAGAGATTGTTTTTTTTTTTTTTTTTTTTTTTAACTTAAGGCAACACTTCCCTCAACTAAGCCTTTTGGTTGTCTAAGCTCAAGGCTCAACTTTGGCAGTTAATATTGGCGCACTTGTTTTGGTAAATTTTCCTTTCCAGTAAAATACCGAGTATTTCAAGTACTTTTAAAAACCCAGGAAAAAATCCAATTACTTGAAATATTTTTGAAAAGTACTTGCGAGGCCTTTTTTTTGACTATATAGTAAACTTATACTAAGATTAAATAGATCTATATAAAATTATTTTCAACCCCTTCTCTCTTTGCTTTTCTATCAACGTTTCATTCATATATCAAATATCTTGATATATACTATATATAAAATTCTTCTTGGGTAATAAAAAGTATACGAGTGGGAGGATTATTATTAGCAATATTAATTTTATTATTATACTAATTTTTGCAATAGAATAAATTCTACAAAACGGCAAAACCCTTTTACTGATGCAAATTCTAAACCCGAGGCTCAATTGAGAACATTTCTGGGCTTATCAACGCCACTGAGTTGCTAATTTTATTTCCTCTGCTTCAAATAAAACGCCATAATCACCTGAGGTTTATATTTACTTGGTCTTTATCGTTTTCACTACTCACCATATTACTAACTTTTTCCTTTCATGGTCCAATTTGACAAGTTCGTAATGTTTGTAAACTTTGCAATACGTATATATATATATATATATATATATATATATATATATATATATATAATTTCTCTACTTCTTCCCTCCATTCGAGTCCTCTTTGACATTTATCACGTTTCTCTTGTTTCTTAATTAATTTATAAAAAATAAGATATTAATTAAAATTTTTGATTTGTATTTTTTTTAATTATTCGATGATTGAATTTTTAATTTCTCATTTTGAAAAAATTTTATTTGGTTTTAGAGTATCTAAAAAATTAAAATATTAGAATCCATGATCTAAATTTTTTTTCTAATCCTTTATTATTTTTGTTAATTTGAATCTAATTTAATAGACTTTATTGACTTAATCACCTTAAATAAACCTTCCTCTATGTATGTACTTAATTATAATACTTTCCTTACTCAAAGCATGAGGTCTTTATAATTATAATTATGTCTATATATACAAGCTTATAATGCTTGGCCAAATCCAAGCGATTGTTTACACTATATCTATATATTCGTCTTTGCGAAGTTCTCGCCTCTGTCATCATCTTCCCCTTTGAGTTTTCGCAGAACCATCAATTACTTCAAATTAATTGAATTATTCACTAGTGAGATAAATGACGTCCCGGGTCGTCTCCAATTTATGGAGAAAAAAAAAAAAAAAAAAAATATAAGAATTGTTTGTCATGCAACGGGCATTAAAGTTGGCCTGGCATTCGAACACGTTTTCAGAACCCCAAGAGAGTGGAGGTTTATCTCTAGCGCCCTCGAAATTTTACTGGAGGGTCTCACCCTCTTTATATCAACTATGAATATAACTTTAGGAAAAGGCAAGGGAGGGGGGTGGGGGACAAATAGTTATTTCCTTTCAATATTTTTAACTTTTTTTTTTCTCTTTTTCAAGCGCTATATATATATTTAATTAATATAATTGACAAATAAATACTAGAGATGGAATCTTTTTTTTTATTTTTGGAAACCAGGCGATTTAATACTCAAGGGGTTTCCTTTAACTTTAATATAAAAAAATGAGAAAAAAAATTTGACTTTCATATATATATATATACTAAAACCAATATCATAACTTTTCTTTATTAAAGAAACCTTTTATTAAAATTATTACCTCTTTTTGAAATCGGTTAATTATTCGTTTCCAAAGATGAAATAAACTGTGTCCAATTCATTATTGATTGATAAAACATTTCAGTAGACAAATTCCTAAATCTCTAAGTAAATAAAGTCTATTTTCTTCACCTTCATGAATCTCTATTTTGAAGTTACTTTCGGAAGTATGGGAAAGTTTACATATTCACCAAAAAGAATTTTAAAATGAAATAACTCGAAAACAAAGTTCGATAGAGGGATGCAAAAAAGTATATTTATTTTGAAAGCTGTAAGATTATGGTTTCATTTTTATAAAGATTTAATTGAGAGAGTCCTTTGGTCGACACCGAGTAAAAAGGCCACTGTAATTATCTAATGAGAAAAAAGTTGGACCGATAATAATTCCAACCTTACAAAAAGCTAAGTAAAAGATGATAAAAAAAAAAAAAATGAAAATAGAAAACAAGAACAAAGCTGGTCTAGTGAAAATAGTCGTTATAAAAAGCTTTTATTTATAATCTCTCAATTTTGTTATTATTACATTATTTATCGTATGCAAATTAAAACATGTAACGCTAAATGAATATTTCAAATTTAAACTGTAGAAATAAATGAGCTATCAAAATTGCAAAACTTTTGGCTATATCTACAACATTAGTGTGCTATTTTTTATGAAAACGCCACCCCCGTGAACTGCATGTGTCTCGATTTATGTTTGTTTTCGGGACGGAGTGTCGCAGGTGCAAGTAATAAGTAAGAAAAATATCGTCACTTAACGTGGAGCACGTCCCCTTCGCCGGCCTCTCGCATTATTCTATTTAAACATACCCCTTAAGATAATCATGTCCGGGACGCCACATAAATAAATATCCCTTTCTTTGAATTAAATGGAATATCCTTTTTTTAGGTGGCGGGGCGGCCGCGGAAAGAGCAAATCAGCATCGGCATGCGTCCAGCCCTGATGCTGGTGCTACTATTATGCTCGATTGCTGATGCTCAGACTCATTGGACACACACGTGTCAGCTCGATTCGCACGTGCATCTGGCATGGACTCCATCACGACAGCACATCACCTTCGAATTACGAGCTCGTACTCGAGGGTATATCGCTCTCGGATTTTCCCAGGATGGCTCCATGGCTGGAGCTGATATCGTAGTCGCCTGGGTCCACGACGGACAACTCGTTCTACAGGTACACACCGGCATAAACATTTTATATTTTTATAAAATACAGTTGTATGAATTTTGTAGTTTACTTGTAATTCAGGAGTAATGATTGAATTTGAAATAAAATTTTTTTAATTCTAGGCCTGATGATGGTCACCACATACATATTTTATAACATAAGGCATATTAACTTAATCTGATCTTAAATTTATTATATTGTCTTTTTTTATTATAAATTAAATTCAATACATTTTTTTTATTAAAAAACCAATTTCACTTTTTTTCTTTTTATATTTAGAATGTAATAAATTTAAGATCAGATTAAGTTTATAATATAAGCCTTATGTTATAAAATACATGTATGTATGTTGATTTTAGGGCTGATGATGGTTACAAATGGTGACCGAAACTGAGAGTTTGAGCAAACCATGAGCAAACCAGGTTGAATATCCTGAGAAATAAAATATTAAAAAAGATTTTATTTCAAATTCATTCATTCCACCTGAATATATTACAAGCAAACTTCACAATTCATTCAGTAAACTCTTGTACATCCTCGAATTAAATAATACAACACAGTTGATTTGGAGATCTATTATTTAAGGGCATTTAAATACCTTTTTTATATATTAAAAACTGGGGCTGAAAAAAATTGCAAAGTGGAAATAAATAATAATTCCAGTCTGGCTGATATTTGAGGTGGATTCTAAACACCACATGACTTTATCATTGCATAATAGTTATTATTTATTTACGTGGACAAACAAATTTGTTTGTCCACGTAAATAAATAACTTAATAAATAACTACAAACTAAATAAATAACTTAAGTAACTTAAGTACGATTATTTTCCAACTCTAACTCGTTTGATGGCAACGGAAGTGAGATTTCAAACACATACTTTTTAAATTAAATTTATTTCTAAATAATCATTTGTTTTAGAAAAAATTTTTAGATAAGATTTATTAAATAAAGAATTATATATAGACCCATCATGTGTTGGTCCATGAGGTATTTATGAAGAAGAAATATGAACGCTTGATTTGAGCGGCATTTCTCTTGTAGACTGAAATTTAGCGATCTATCATATTTAAATAAACGAGTGCGGTTCTGTGGTCCAGTAGTAGGGCATGTTGTATACAAATCGACAGATCCGTGGTACGACTCCCGGCGGTACCTACATTTTTCGCACATTTAAATTAATAAATACTTGATTATATGTTTTTCATCAAATTTATTCTTGCTTACTGTTTGGAAATTTTGCAATTGCTTGCCGAAGGAGAGCAATTGCAAAATTTTAAAGTTTTAAATTTCCCTCTTTGACTCAACTTCCTTTTATTCTGGCCAATCAGCGCCCTACACAGCGCACATACACACAGCGATAGGAAGTCAACGGCTAGCGCTTTATGTATACATAGCTAGGTTATTATATTACTATATATTTTATATATTACTATATATAGTAATGATGATAGAAAGATTTTCAAAATTCAAAAATAATATTAATTCAAATCCTTGTGTGTGAAATACTTTCCTATACCTGGTAAATCTCCGAATCTATTAGCAAAGAAACTTTCTAAATTGAACATTTTTTGACATATTGCTCATAGGAATTTTAGTGAAATCACTCTTTTCGTTTGTTGATTTAAACTTCCTCTGACTAATAGAAGTATTTTAATTCGATTTCTATGAGGCATGACTATTGTCCGATTACAGTTAGAGCAACTCTCAAGCAGAAGGGATATTTCCTACCTCTGAACCTTTTCTAGAGGAATTTGAATCATAAGATTGGTCTCAGGGTTAATTTGATTTAATTAATAAATAGATTATATGTTTTTATAAATTTATTTTGTAGTTGGAATGAGGGAGGAGAGTATGAAGGAGAGATACTTGAAAAACTTAATACCAGATCCGTAACAAATTTTTTATGAAAATTTGATAACCTTTTGAAAATTTGGTTCACTTCGGTTTACTTATGGAATATTTGTTTGAATTCGGTTCACTTTCTGAAAATTTGTTTAAATTCAGTTTACTATTTTAAAATCTTTTTGAAAAAAGTATGCGAAAATCTTTCAAATATATTTCCATTCAGAAACATACAAATTTATTTTTGTAGCATTACACTTTGCTCATCTCACAATATCAATATTATCAACACAATATTTCAATAAATTGGACTTGTTTGATAAAGAAATTAAGTAATTCTACCAAATTTTATCCCCTTTTTTTCTTCATCTGGCCATACTCTAGCTAGACACAATTGCGTCGTCGTCTTGGTAACTAGTTTAAACTTTTATTACATTAGGCCCAGGTTTTTAACTTAGGATTATTCTGTTAAACTGCAAAAGTTTATCGAATGTTGTTAGATAAAATTGAATCGGACTTAGACGAGTAGAGATATTTAAGAGAAGTCTTGAGTTCTCGCTATACATGAATGAATTCAAGTCTAAATTGATACCCATCGGCAAGATGTACAGTGAGGGACAATATTAAGTTCCACCCATGGGTTTTCTACTTGTGATTATTTCATTGTTTTTATAAAAAAAAAATGAAAATCTTTATTGGAAATTTTTTAGGTTTGAACCATGAAAGTGGGACTTAATATTGTCCCTCTGTACAGTCAGTTTCAATATTAACTGCCACCCAAGAGAGTAGAGCCGTGAAGTTAGACAACCAGAGCGCTTAGCTGCCATAAGTGCTGCCTCAAAAATACTATTCCCCCTGCAATATTAAAAAAAAGTTTATTTATTTGTTTTAGAAATATTTATGAATTCTTGCTCATAAATTCATATTTAAAAACTAAAATTAAAATTTTATTCCCATGCATTTGAATATTAATATAAATATTATTATTTATAAAGCACTAATCAATTAAAATGTAACTTTGATAGGGTCCTTAGAACAAAGTACAATATATATATATATATATATATTTGTGTATGGAGGGGGATCCTTAAATACGAATTGGGCCCCATCCCCAAAAACATCTATATTATAATAAAGCTGAAAAGACGTTTTTTGATTAAGGTACTTCTAGACCACCTAGAGATATGGGGTTTTTTGCATTCGATTCAGAATCCTCTAAAACCAAATAGAAAAATCCAAAATCTTAAAAAAGTTGTACCACTTTTTTTTAAGAGGGGAAAAACTCATTTTTTTCGATGTTTTTTCAAAAATTTCACGATATTTTTTCATTTTTTCACTCATATCTTCTAAACGGTTAAAGATATCTTCAATATCTGAATTAGTCAATAATCTGCATTAAATTTTGAAAATGACAAACCTCTTTTAACTATTTTTGAGGTTTGTTTACACATATAAATAATTCGTGCAAAAAGAACCTCATTTTTGATGATTTTGCCGCGGCTTCAGTTCATTTTCATTGTTTTTTTGCTTCAGTATTTATTGTCCAATTTCAATAATTTTTTTTGCGAAATGTTCCTCACATCCTATACTTTAAGTCAGGTAAATTTCATTTTTTTTCATCAACCCCTTCTATTTAATTTTCAAGTGTGAAAAAAAATAACACGAAAATTTTCATTTTTTGAGATGGTTTTTAAACATCTGTGTCTTTAGACAAGCTAGACAATTGCGGTTTTTTTATTTGATTCAGTACCATCTGCTGACGACTAGAAAAATCCAAAATCATGAAAAAGTTATACCCCCTTTTTTTAAATTACAAAAAACTCATTTTTAGCCGATTATTTTTTTACATTTTTGGCTATATTTTTTGAATGATAAGAGATATCTTCAATCTCATAATTTTGTATTTTTCTACATTAAATTTGGAAAAGAATGAGACCCTTTGCACTATTCTAAGGCATTGTTTAGCGGCTGTGCAACTTTTGGCGTGTGATACAAAATTTTTTTTTATTAATTTTTTTCATATTCATGGCCATATTTTTTAAACGATTATCAATGTCTTAGATATGATTTACTTTTTATAATCTACATTAAATTTCCTTTAAAACGAGCCCAGTTTGGACCTGATAAGCCTCTATTTAAGTTCTTTAAACTTTTTCTAAAAATGGAAGAAATTTTTATTTTTTGTTTGTTTGTTTGAAGAGTTTCTTTCAATTTTCGGCTATATTTTTTGAATGGTAAGAGATATCTTCAATCTCATAATTTTGTATTATTCTACATTAAATTTGGAAACAAATGAGCCACATTACAGCATTCTCAGACATGGTTTAGTATACTATCTATTCGTCAATCACGAGACAAACTTTTAAGTAGATATTTTTTTTCCGAGATATTTCTATACAATTTTAGCTATATCTTTTTAATGGTAAAAGATATCTTGGATATCCAAAGGTTTTCACATTTTAGATTAAATTTTGTAAAAAATGAATACCATTTCATTTAATTCAGACATTGTTTAGGGTATTTAAAACCACTTCTAAAATGTAAGAAATTTTTTTTTGTTTGATTGCTCTGAATGATCCACATTGCAGTATTCTCAGGCATGGCTTAGTATCTAAAATGAACGAAATTATAGATTATTTCAATTTTTTCTTTAGATATCTTCAAAACATAGCAAAAAAATCATTTTCAATTCATTCCCTCATAGAGCCTTCCACGACCACAACATTTCATTTGGCTCATATTCTTATTTTTTTTACTTAGCGCCGGGTATTTTTACCATTCTTCAGACCCGGAAATTTTTCAAACCCTCCCGTACCGACGAAAATTTAGTGAATGAATGAATGAATGTCTAGGAATTTTTTTTTTTTTAAACATTCACACTTTTTTCTCATTCACACTCACATTCTCACAGTCTTTTCGGCAACTTAGGCCATTTAAGACTTTGACGATGTATGATACCCCTGAATCATACATTGTATAAAATTTCTTTTATTTAATAAAAAGTTTTAAATAATACATCAAATAAAAAAAAAAATTATTTAAAAATATTTAATTTTTTTTACATATTTAAATTTATAATAAATAATAAACTTTTTCAGATGTCAGAAAAAAGAAATATTTTAAAATTGTTTATTTTTAACTTTGCCCATCAACCGTAGGTTGAGGTAAAGTTAATGTAATCGTAAAAAAAATCGAAATTTTTCTGAAGCTGCCAAAATTCGTTTTGAGGTCCCCTGAATCCATTTAAGTAGTTTTTGGAATGATGTCTGTGTGTGTGTGTGTGTCTGTGGTAAATTTTTTCGTCAACGAAAACTCAAAAACTATTTGTTCAATTGTTTTGAAATTTTGCACCCATAAACTAGGGGTAGAGGCCAAGAAGTGAAAAGCTTTTGCTAAACATCGGACCATTAGAGGGGGGGGGGGCAAATATTTTTTCTTACATAACCTATACTTTTTTTTATATATTCAGAAACAAGACTTCCTCCCGAGTAAAATGATATATAATATGTATAACATCGGACCATTAGGGGGGAGCTCTAGGGGGGGGGGGGAAATATTTTTTTCTTACATAACCTATAATTTTTTTTATATATTCAGAAATATTCAGAAACTAGAATTTCTTCTGAGTAAAATGATATATAATATGTATACCATCGGACCATTAGGGGGCTCTAGGGAGGGAGGGCAATATATTCTTTTCTTGAATAGTGGGTGGGCAAAGTTGTGCGCTCGGCTTAGTCCGACCCTTTATTTTTTAATAGGGCCTTGCCCGTCCAATTTCATTTGCATGCCCGTCCTCCTAATCAGTTTATTAAAGTGAAATTTAGACTTGCTACCCGCCCATAATTTTTTCATGGTCTTCAAAACCCACAGGCCGGGCAGGGCGAATATTCAATTATTTTAAACTTGATTCAGTGTATTTTCATTTGGGCAGAAATCATATGGGCTTTAAAATTAAGGGGAAAACTACTGATCACGTCCCGAGACGCCGCCCGCCAGGGCCAGGTTGGGAATGGCGCGGCGAAGCCGCGCCTTCCAACTTGTATTCTATATACGTTCCTGGCCTTTATGCATTTTAGAGATAGAAATATAATCATTAATATGAGTCAAAAACAAAAAGTGCACTATCCCTTCTCCAAACAAAACATTGTTCAAATTTATTTTATTTTATTATTTTATAAATGATGTTTGCGAAACTCTATTTTGAATTTCATAAAAAGAAAGAAAATGAAGTTTCCATTGAGAAGTGCTTTATAAATATTAATATTCAAGTACAATATTTTTGAGGCAACACTTAAGGCAGCTAAGCTCTCTGGTTGTCTAACTTCACGGTTCTACTCTCTAGAGTGGCGGTTAATTTTGAAACTGACTGTACAGGAGGGAGTCAGATAATGTTTACCTACTTTTTTGACATACCTGATATTAGGATTAAAATTTTGATTGATACACTTTTTTTTAACATTATCTAAAATTATTCACGATTCCTCTCAATCTTCTTTTATAAAGGAAATCGAACATTAAGGCGATCGAGTTTTTTTTTTTTTGATTGTTTATTTATATAAAGCTGAAGGAGGCCGGGTGTTTGGGCTCTTCGCCATTAGTTGATGACCAGAGAGCACTGACAGCTTGAAAGACCATTCGAATAATTGTCCGGGTGAAAAGATTAAAGAGCCACCGACGACCTTCAGCCTCCCAAATGGCCTCTAAACAAATTTTTTATACACTCCCTCAGATCACTATTTCAATTAATCGTTTTTTTCTTGTTGAATTAATAATCCCTTAACTACAAATGGAATTAATTTTTTTTTATTTCAAATTAAATTTATTTGAATTTTTTTATCTAAAGGTAGATTAATTTTTAATTTGAAACATAATATAAGGGCTGTTTACCCGATTGGATGGATTAAGGGGGTATGTTTTTAAGTCTTTTTATATTAAATGAAATCACAGAATTCCTTGCATAACGCGATTAAACATTCCAAGAAATTATTAAAAAAAAAAAAAAGAAATAGAAAAGCTTACTCGAAATACTTTTAGTACAAATCCATTTCATAGAAAAAATTATCCTTTGCCCGAATTTCAGCACAAAATCATTCCCTTATACATATGACCGGCTAAAGGAAAGAGATAACATAATTATAGAACTTTGTTTTAATTACTTTACTTATTTTAATTTCTCGAATTGATCTGTGTGTCAGCAATCGAAAAATAAAATAAAAGAAAGATTAAAGTTGTCTCATTAAAAAAGTTATAGGGAAAAATTTATTTTTGCTTTCACTCTAATAATTCATATTTATTTATTATAATATTTTCAGAAGGTGTTGAGTTAGCATTTATGCATTTTTTTTAGCATATAATTTATTTAAGTCGGTATAAATCAATTATAAATATAGTAATTGATTCCGACCTTGGCTTCTAAATTCTTGTTTTTATTTGTATTTATATCGGGATTTTTCATTTTTTAAACAAATCCTTTAAAAATTAGGTTAAAAAAAGACGATGTTTTTTTTTTATAAAATTTTTGAATATACAGTAGAGTCCTGGTAATCCGAACCTCGCTAATCCGAACTTCCGGTTAATCCGAACTCTTTTTGCGTACGATTTTTTTTTTAAGAGGAATATAAATGAAAATTAGACATTAAAGGAACTTTATTTTATTATTATGAAATATTTATTTAGAGTTTAATATCACCGACAAGTTTCACGGTTTACAACGTTATAAATACGACTTTATTATCAAAATTAACTAATTCAAGCTTACAATTCCGGTTAATCCGAACTTCCCGATAATCGGAAAGACCCTCGGTCCCAATTAGTTCGGATTAACGGGACTCTACTGTATTTGAAATAAAAATGAAGCACTCACTGAGATTAAAAAAAATATAAATTAGAAGCTAAACTTTTATTTTAATCTGCTATATATATTCGATAATTTTAAGAAAATAATTATTTAGGCGATTTTAAACAGAAAAAATATGGCACTTGTGAGAGTTGAACCCACATTCTCTCGTGGCTCACAAATTTAAGGTAAATTATTTAAGATCTCGAAATTGTTATTTACTAAATTGTTCTATTTTTTTTTTTCTTATAAAATTTCAACTTTCGGTTTTCAACAAATTTTATTTTCTCTTACCTATTTATGTAATCTATAGAGAGAAAGTATTGGATTCATGTCAAAAATATGATCTCGAGATTTTGATGGATATACACGTTTTGAGGTCTCTTGAATCCAAAAAAGTGGGTGCCGCAAATTGGTCTGTCCGTGTTCAATTTAAAGCATGAAGGAATTGAGCTAGGAGGTTGAAATTTTATATTTAACTTAAACACCTCCCGGGAGCGTGAAAATAAGCTTTAAATCAAAATCAGCCAAAGAGTACTAGTACTTTACTGATGCAATTTTTCAGTTTTTTTTCGATTTTCTCTTAACGATTTTGATTAAAATTCATAAACCAACTAATTTTGAGATGCTCTTTAAAAAATATATTAGTAAAATTTTTCGTGAAAATTGTTTGAAGTACACTTTATTTGCTCTTATTCGTTGTCACAATATGTAATTTATACTACGATCAAGTCGCATGGCCTATAAGTGATACTAAAAAGTACTGATTCAAGTACTTGGTACTTAATTCTTCGTACGGAAAATATTTTTATAAAATAGAGAATAGAATTTTATTTTTATAGAGGAAATTAATAGGGTTAGTTAATCTTTATAAAAGAAAATAAATATTCAAGTTGAAAAGACAATGCATTTGCGATGGCAGTTTTTTCATTTAACTCATCGGCATTAGGAAGGCCATCGAACGGAGACCGATGGTCGTTCCCTCGAGAGAAAAGTGCCTTGACAACGACGTCTACGACTTGGACGACGACGACGACGACATCGCTAGAGAACTCTTTGAGCTCGACTCAGCCTCCTGAGGCCCATACATTACCTTTTTCATTCACCATGTACTGTCAAAGAATTGTGATCAATCGACAAGTCGCAAAATAGAACAGGGGACTTCATCAAAGCTTGAGACGTTATCTATACGATCTATTGCGTATTCATAGCTCTAGCTGGAGTATTTGGATCAAGGGTTAACAAGGGATCTTTTCGTTTGTCACTCGGCCAGAGCAGCTCAACAAACATTCGATCTCTCAAATAAATGAAAAAAAAAAAAAAAAAAAAAAATTGTGATTTTCTCTTGACTGAATTTGATACAAAAAAAGGTTTCGATTTTCAAACAAAAATACAAATGCACAGCTCTCTATGTAAATGATTTTACAAGATTTGAAAAAGGCACAAATTAATGCAGGAATACTCTGCATTTATACTAAACACTATAGAAGTGAAACTTCTACTCAAAATTTATATTCTCTATAGGAAAAGGATAAGGGAATTTCCAATTGAATTCGAGGTGTAAATGTTTTAAGTCTAGTCGCTTCGACAACTGCCTCGTTCCAGAGTGATGTATTCGCCCCCTCCTTGCTTACATAATCATTTCATATTTTTTTGTTCGACTTTTTTTAGTTTAAAAATATTGACATATACATCTGATTAAAAGCAGAGAGGGATACCCCTCAACTTTGCTCTAGGCTGCTGACGTAATACTTGAATGGCCCCCTAAGATCAATCAGAGTGTTGGGAGTACCTCATTTTAGAACTTGCTCTAAATTTCACTTGACAAATAATAAATGCTTATTAATCTAATATTTTTTTTATTATCATTAGTGTCTATTAAAGCTTTTGTGATTTTTATTATTATTATTATGGAAATTTTTAATTTTAGATCACATTTGTACTAATTATTTATTACAAATGTAAATACTGTACAACGTTTCGCCTGCTTATTCTGCAGTCGTTTTCAAGTACTGTGCACTTGCTCCTCTCCAAATGTACTAATCTCTAAGAGACACCTATGTGAATTTTATATGCAATGACGTCAGCGCCATCTGCAATCATTTTCATGAAGCTAGACACAATCATCAAAGAAAGTGTTTATATAAAATCATGATGTTACAATTTTTTTATTTTTTTAATTCGGTTTTTTACCAAAGATCTTTTGTACCATCTTTGTTAAAAAAAATCAAATTAAAAAAACTTATTGTAGCATAATGCTTTTAGTAAACACATGTTTTTTGATTGTGTTTAACTTCATTAGAATGATAGTAGATGGCGCTGATGCCATTGTTTATAAAATGCACGTAGGTGTCCCTTAGAGGTTAGTTCACTTGAGACGGAGCAAGTGCACAGCACTTGAAAATGACTGCAGACTAAGCAGTCGAAACGTACATTATAATAAATAATTAATACAAATGTGCTCTATAATTAAAAACTCCCATAATAATCATTTGTGTCATTATTAATTTTTTTTTTTAAATTTTTTATCCGTGTTAGAATGAAACCCTGTAAGTGGGGATTGCTTAATTTCTCTAACTAAGTATATTAGGGTATTATTTGTAAATGATTTATAAAAAAAAAAAACTTATTTATAAACAATAAATCTGCTTAACGCCTGAGAAGATTATTCTTATTTAAAAATAAGAAATACTCATGAGAACGTTTAAGCGTCCCCTCTTCTTCCTATTTATGGCTTGGTAAATAAATTGAGCTTTTCCTAAAGGAAAGGGGAGGATGTGAGTCTGCGTCGCCAGTCAATATCTGGAGCAGGAGTATCGCTTCCGAATGAGCCTAAAAGATTCAGAATGGCTCTCCGAAGGCAGCTCAAGAGCTGGTTCTTTAATGCCGATATCTCTCTCACCTCTTGTACGCGAGCACTTTACTTCCGACCGGGGGACCATTGGAAAAAAATTTACCTTTTAAATTATCCAGTTAAATGTATTAGCTCCAGAATGAAAAGATTCCAAATGGAATGTTACCTGGACAATTTGACTCGAATCGAATTTCAAGTGACATTTTCGATAGTGCGGGCAATTTATTTAAATTTTAGAGGTTTTTTTTATGTCGGAAGTTATTTAATAAATATAGTATATATAATTTATAATAAACCTAAATTCGACGTTATTTAAAGGGCGTAACACATTTAATACCTCACAAAATAACGAACGATTTCTTGATTTTGATTACCGAGCGTGGTACTTATTTAGAAGTTTATTGATTACAAATGAAAAATAAGAATGTATTTATATAATACGCGGGGTTCGAATAAACATCCTGAAACGCTTCTTTCACCAGATATCTGCCAAATAATTTATATCCCTGGAAAGGGATTTTTTTAATACTATTTATTTTTTTTTTAATTATTAAAAAAATATACTTTATTTTTTATTGTTGATATAAGACTGATTGTAGTTAACTATCTAAGACCCAAAGTTCGTTATAAGGTTAGTAAAGGTGTGAAATTAGAAACGAAAACTTGTTTATTTTTTTTTATTTTTAAATTTTTGCTAAAAAATTATTTCGCTTTAATTAATTATTTTAGTTTTTAATATTTTAATTAATTTTAATTTTTAAAAATTTTTATAAATTATGCTTTCTTAAGTTGCTAGCTTCACAAAACTTTCCTTATACCTCAGATAGCTAATTATATGTGTTCAGCCCTTGACAAAATTTCATAAAAATAGGTTTTATTTTCAAAAACCAAAAAATAGAAATCGCATTTCATCGAGACGGGTTTGTGGCTCAAACAAATTTCTCATTGTTTATATTAATAAATCCTAATTGAATTTCACAAAAAATATTTTTCCCCGGGAATGCCATTAAGCGAGTCAGACTAGCTTGGTGGTTGGGGTTGATAAGCAAGTGCACCTTTGCCTTTTAACCTAATCTCCTTACCTCTTCTTTCACCAATAAGTACAAGATTATTAATTAACTGCTGACCTCTTAGTCTCTACTCGAGTTTTTTTGCCATTAGTTATTATTTGATCCTTTGATTAAAAAGATTAAATATTACATATTTTTCTGTTACCGACATAATAAATAAGAACTCAGCAGTATTTTAAAACAGATTTTCTCGCTTCGCTTAACCAATTATTCTTGCTTCTTGTACACATTATAATTTGCTTTGTTTTATTAAATTAATTCATTCCAGCCATCATTTGTAATTAAAATTAATTTTTAATTATATATGAAATAATTTTTCCAAGCTCTTATCTCGGAGCCTTCTTGAACCTTCAGAAAGAATATAGTCCAGTGAGTCTAAAGTCCCTCGGGTCTTTTTCTTTCCTCTTTCGTTATGGAAATGTAATTAATTAGCTTTTTACAGCTTATATTAATTTTTACTTTTCTTCATATTTTATAATATAAGACAAAAAACTAGACGACTTTGCTTATTTGCCGGTAAATCTGCACTATTATTATCTGCTGTGTGCCAACAATTGGACAACTCGCAAGACTAATTGAGATGAGAAAAAAAGATTGGTAAAATTAAACAATATATCATTAATTATAATCTTTCTTTTACCTTATAATATTGTATATATAGAGAGAAAGTATTGCGACGATATTGAAAAGTCTATTTCAGGATTTTGGTGGAAATACACGTTTCCCGAGACCAAAAAAGTGAAAATTATCTCTTTGTGAATAAATCTATAATATCTCAAGAACGAAAAGAGCTCCGAGGTTAAAATTTGATATTTAAATTAGCCAAAGAGTACTAGTACTTTACTGATTGAATCAATACAAAAAAAAATTTCGATTTCCTCAAAATTCACCCAAATGATTTTAATTAAAATTCAAAATCAATCATTTTTTAGATGCTCTTCAAAATTTATATTCTCAAAATTGTTTGAAATAAAATTTACTCTTGTACAGTCGACGCCACAAGCGCCTAATATGCTTGAGAGTGCAGCCTTGATCTTAGTCAACCAAACCAATATTTTTAAAATAAATCAATAATCTTATTTTAATGCAACTGAAAGAAAGGCTACTTTTAAGACAACACTTGTGGCGGCTAAGCGTTTCGGTTGCCTAAGCTCAAGGCTCCACTCTTGACCACATCAGTCACTTGTGACCTCGACTGTACTCCAAAGAAAAGAAGAGTGTTCGAAACAAAATAAAAGTATTTTAGTATTTTCCTAAGTTTGATTATAAATTTTACCTTCTCTGGGTTTGTGATTTAACCTATTATATGTCGTCACAAAAAATCTGGTGAGAGATCTCTGCACTTGAGTATTCGAAAGTTGTAATGTACAGTCTGCCAGTTTTTTTTTTTCTTTTGTATTTATTGAAAACAATTATTTAAAAAAATTAATTAATATTCCGAATTTTATCGAACTGACTAATTTAATTAAAATATTTTAATATTTTTTAATTATTCATGAGTAAAAGGTGGGGGGGGGAGAGGCAGAAAGAAGTATATTAGAAGAGTGAATTCTCGTTACTAAACCTATTTATATCCGGCGAACAGACTTGTCGTACCTTATAGTCAAGAAAACTTTATTCCAACTTTTGTTTCTTTTATATCAATTAAGCAAGAGAGTCAAGAAGGTTGAGTTGGGCATCAGACTCACACACAGTTGGTGATCCTTAGCTGCGATAAGTTGAAAAACTTTGATAATTATTGTAATCTGGGTTGACCCTCAAATAGAATGTGTCGAGAGGCGAGGCGAGGCGAGGCGAGGCGAGGCGACGTGGCGGTTTGTGCCTGGAATGGTAATCATTTTGAGACAGGAAAAAGAAGAAGGGAGCTGGACGACCCTCGGGATCTGAGCTCTCCCTGAAAAGCCGAAAAGGACTCATGTCATCTAAGACACAGCTAGCGCAAAATATATATAAAGAAAGCTCAAATACGCATCAGAAGACGGTGTTGTTGTTCCAGCGACAATTTCTCGAGGGCTAAATAAACCCGACAAAACAAGAGATGCACGTCACGAAGATGCGGAGGGAATCCCCGGGATGAGGTGGGGGGGGGAGGGATTTAGAGATCTGCCCACAAAGGGCCTTCGAGGGTGATTTCTCAAACATCCGATCAACCCAGCAAGCACCAATCGTGATTAAAACAGGGCACAAATATTAAAGGATCCAATCGAAAACGATCCTATCAAAATGAAAAGTAAAGCCGCAACCGATTTAATTTTTTACTTTCTCTTACTGTATAGCTATATATAAAGTATTGGATTCATTTCAAAAATTCGATGTTGAAATTTTGATGGAAATACACGTTTTGAGGTCCCCTGAGTCAAAAAATAGGGTCCCGCAAAATGGTCTATCTTAAGAACGAAAAGAACAGGAGGTTATTGTGACTGTAAGAAACTGTAATTCAGTGACAGTCAGAGCGCCATCAATGCTCTGAGAAATATATCTTTTTTGTATTTTTGCTCAAATTTTCTGAAATTTCTCAAACCCATTGCTTAAGAACAGTATGTATTTACGCTCAGTTTAATGTGTCAGTCAATCTGCTTTTTATTACACCAATTCCATTAGGTGGCCACTTTGCCATACCCCCCTGGGCAAAGTGGCCATTTTACAGCATTTTGAAGAAATATTTTCCAAAAATACAAGGCGATACTTATAGTACTAGTCAGTTATACCATTAGATAGGTAACTGAATATGTAAGATATACACGTAATATTGATTCAAAAAAATTAATTTTTCCTAATAAAAAAAATAAATAAATCTCCCTCAGAGTGGCCAGTTTGCCCGGGTCTCCCCTAATCAATATTTATTTACTCAATTACTAACAACAGTCTAGACTACAAGTGCCTGATGTGCTCGAGAGTGGAGCCTTGGGCTTAGGCAAGCAAACCAATATTTTAAAAATAAATAGTCTTTTTTTAATCTGGAGAAGCTACTTTTAGGACAATACTAAGAAAGTTGGATGTCTAAGCCCAAGGCTCCACTCTCGAGCACCTCAGGCACTTGTAGCTCCGACTTTACCGCCAGTAGTTGAACCCCGGAATCGTAGTTTCGGCCCAGCGCTACGAATTTTTAATTTTTTTAAGATTATTTCCATTAATAAATAATGATTATGTTTTAATTGATCATCTCATAGACCGCATCTGATATATATATATATAATTTATTATTTATCATGCTCATAGATTTTATGAAATGATATTTTATTTTACTAATATTTTTCCTCTATCACTATCACTATAAGCCCTGTTAAGTCTGAACGAGAGCGAATAAACGTAAATAAAATCTCTTGACTCTCTCCCCTTTAATTGATTACAAACATTTGACCTTGACTTCTGATTGCTAAAAAAGAGGCGCACTATCAATCAATCAAATAAAGATTAATTAACGAACAAATGCTTAACTTGACTTATTATTATTAATTTCCTTTAAACAAATATTTGTTTTATTAAGATGTCGAGATCAAACAGGATGTTGGTGAAATTTCTTTGACTAGCAATTTTTTTTTTTTTTTCTTGCGTGATTCTATGAGACGAGTTTTGTTTATAAAATCATACTAACACAAACAAAGAAACCTAATTTTATTTATTAAAAATAAAAATAATAATAGTTAGATATACACCCTTCTTTTATTTCGGCCTATCCCTATTCGATATTTTTAATTTAAAAGAGAGACGAGAAGTAAGCCGGTCGGTCGCGCGGCCTGTGATGGATGAATGAAAAGTGAAGGCTTTGCGTGTTCGTCATCCACGTTCTTTAATTATTAAATCGAGCTTATTTTCTAAATTATAAAATGTATTGTTTATTTTAAATATTTAAACAAAGCGGTCAGGTTATGTAAATAAATAAATAAATAAATATATTGTATAAATACCGCCTATTAATATTTTCACGAATTAATTAAATATATTTCTTTTAATAGCGGGTTAAATAAAAGTTTTTTTTTCTATCTCTCTCTACATAAATACGTATTTATGCTGTATACAGTGGCGTATTCAGGGGGGGGGGGGCAGGGGGGCCGGGCCCCCCCAAAGCCTTCTCCAAAACAAAAAAATACCTATTGTTTTCCCTAATGATATTTTTTTTTTTTTAAATAAATATTTTATTAACTCTCATAAATTCTAAATTCTAACAAAAAACTTATAAATAATTGAAAAAATCTCTAATATTTACGAATTTTGTATTAAAATTATTTTTTATTTCAAGAAAAAAAAAGTTTTTTTATTTGTTTTTTATTTATAATTATTATATTATCTAAAAAAAATTTCTCCACTTTAAGTTTCTTGGTGAAGGGGGGGGGAGTTCATAAAACTTTTGGGCCCCCCCCCCCCCAAGCAGAAATCCTGGCTACGCTACTGGCTGTATATGTTAATATATATAGAGTAAGCTCTATTAGATTCATGTCAAAAATTCGATCTTGAGGTTGAGATGAAAATACAAGTTTTGAGGTCTCCTGAGTCCAAAAAAGTGGATCAAAATAAAAAAATAAAGGAAATGAGCTAGGAGGTTGAAATTTTATATTTAATTTACTTACCCTCTTGAGGTGGGGAAATAAACTTTTTATATAAAATCGGCCAAAGAGTACTAGTACTTTACTGATGTACTTTTTTAGTTTTTTTTTCGATTTTTTCAAAATTCGCTCTAACTGTTTTGATTAATATTAATAAATTAATTATTTATTTATTGATGCTCTTTAATAAGAAAGATGCCATGGTAACAAAATATAAATTAAATATTTTTTTCCACCATGTTTATGAAATTAGGTGGGGGAGGGGGGGGGGGGGCAAGTCCATAACAAAATTTTCTATTCGAGCGCAAATTTTTAATTGTAAATTTTTAAATAATATTGCTTCTTTAAAAAAAAAATCTGGTGAGACTGGCGCACAGCACACAACTTTCTCTTACCCTTCGGTAAGAGAAAGTTGTGCACTGTGCTGGTCACACCAGATTTTTTGTGTCGAGATGTATTTAGTTTCCCATAGCACCTTGGTTTCAAACTTGCATTTTAAATGTTGATTGCTTGAAATAAACTATGGTTATTTTTCAAAATTTTAATCTCATATTTGGACATTTTATACACAATATAGAATCGTAAATAAATACAAAATTTCATAAGAATTGGAAAAAAAATTTTAAATGCGTAAAAAGTTCCAAAGGGGACCCCCTTTTGAATCGAATTTTAACATACAAATCCCTATAGGAAATTAACATTGGCCAAATGCGAAGATAAGGTAGAAAAATTTAAAACGCGTAGAAAGAGAGAAGATAGTTTTGTGAGAGAGAGAGATATGTTTTCTCCGAAAAAAAAAAAAATGGGCGTTTAAATAATAATTGATTTTTAATCTAATAAAAAGAAAAAGATTTAAATTCGGTTACCATGGCAACCATTTATTTCTCCTATCTTTCCTATGAAGCACAAGAGTAAAGTGTGCTTCAAACAATTTTGAGGGCAAAACGAGAATATACATTTGAAAGAGCATCTAAAAAATAATTGATTTTTGAATTTTAATCAAAATCGTTAGAGCGAATTTTGAGAAAATCTAAAAAAACTGAAAAAGTACATCAGTAAAGTACTAGTACTTTTTGGCCGATTTTGATTAAAAGCTTATTTTGTCGGTCCCGGGGGTGTTTAACTTAAATATAAAATTTCAGCCTCATAGCTCAATTCCTTCATGCTTAAAATTGAACACACACACACACACACACACACACACACACACACACACACACACACACCACACACACACACACACAGACAGACAGACAGACCATGTCGCGAAAACCACTTTTTTGGATTCAGGGGACCTCAAAACGTGAAGATCCATCAAAATCTCGACATCGAATTTTTGACATGAAACCAATACTTTCTCTCTATATATATATTACATATATACATAGGTAAGAGAAAGTAAAAAACAATTTAACATTTTAATTAATTATATATTTTCCTCCATTTTCTACAATGTCTCGCCATCTTACAGGTAGCATTTTTATTCCATTGCTGTAGAAAGACTCTGGTTTTGATGCAAAAAAACTTGAAAGTTCATTGTGTACATATTGTTTAGAATTTAATTTTTTGCCCAGTAAAATTACAGACATTGTAGAAAATGGAGGAAAATATATAATTAATCCTAAAATGTTAAATTGTTTTTTTACATTAAAAAATGCGCACGAATTTATGGACTGGCCTAACCTTTTGAATTCTAAACAAAATATATATCCACACAAAAAATCTGGTGTGAAAAGCACAGAACACAACTTTCAATTACCGAAGAGAAAGTTGTGTGCTGTGCGACCAGTTACACCAGATTTCTTTTCTAACCCATTTGGTTATGTTAAAATTACTTGAACACGGCCTTTGGTTATTTTATTCACATAATCCAAATCACTTAATTTCTTTGTAAAAATCTTTTTATAATCAACATAAAATCTTTATTCTCGCGTAAAATGTCACTTGACTATCCTCTCTTTTCTTTCAAGCTGAACACTCATCAAAACGGCTTAAATAATCGATGTCAAAGTTTGAATATGAACTTATTTTAATTTACATAAATAAAGTGTAAAGAAATAAATTTGACTAATGTATTCCAATAAATGAAATATTGAATTGATTAGGAATATTTCCGTGGGATGATAGATAGAATTAATATGGAAGTTTTTAATTATAGACCACATTTTGTTTTATTAATTATTTATTAAAAATATAAATACTGCAAAACGTTTCGACTGCTAATTCTGCAGTTATTTTCTAGTTCTGTGCGCCGCTTGCTCCGACTCAAGTAAACTAACCTCTAAGGGACACCTACGTGAAGTTAGTAGCATTTTATATTGCAATGAAGTTAGCAACATATACAGTCAGTCCCAAGAAGCTAGACATATAGAAGTTTGCACTCGTTGATTTTCTTATTAGATCCACTAATTATTTTTAATCTCATACATCTGATAATAAATGGATGTTCTAAGCAAATTCCATGCCCCAGAAAGAATTAAGTATGTATATCGTAATCACTTAAAGCGCAAGACATTTGATTTTCTTTCTCATTATTTTGTTTCTGAAAGAACAATAGAGAGAAATGGCATTTCGTGGGTGAGTGATGTTGTTGCGTGCAGTTGCGTGGCATGTCCTTTACTCTCCCTATTTACTATACTATATAGTAGTAGGCCTATATATAGTGAATGCACGCGCAGGGCCAGCACAAAGCCCTTGGCCAAAAACCCAAAGGCTCCTCAGCCTCCCCGCCTCCCCCCCCCCCCTAACTAACTAAGCAGACCGCGATTCAATTCAATTCCTTTTTTACTTTTTTTCGAATCAAATACTTGGCACGCCATCCATTCCCATAGGGTCACGTGGACAGATACAATTTAAAAAATACGTTTCTTGCATTTGTCTTCATCTACAAACAACATTAACTATTGAATTGACATGCTTTACTTTTTAAATGATCATCTATTCTTCTGTCTTCGGACATGCGGATAAATTGTTACAAGTTATTTAAAAAAAACAATACAGCGAAATCCTTTTTTTTGTTTCCAAAATGGATATAGTTCGACCTTTTGAAATTAATCGTGATTTTTAATTAATATAAACAAATTCATAACAATATCTATATACAAATATATAGTAATTCGCTAATGTCCGTCTGTCTGTCTTTCACCCTCAATTTGTTAACTTCCTGTTCAAGTTTCGAAACCAAATTTTATTTTCATAAAGAGGGCCTTCTTGGATTTACAGGAAATCATTTTCATTTCGAAATTCCTTAAACTTTTTGAGTTATTAATTGTTGAAGTTGCGATTTCTCCTATAGGAAATTTATGAAGATATTAGAAATTAAAAGAAATTTGTGTATTCTTTGTAATATTAGTGAATGCTAATACAATTTTTCAATATTTCAATATTTTCACTATTTGGTATTCGTTAGGTTGATCGAAACTTTTGTGTGCTTAATAAAGTGGAATAAAATAGATCTAATTAAAAAGCTGATTTCATTTCTCCCGACTCTAAATATTAATCAAATTAGAATGGTTTGTAAATTTAATTGAAATTAATTAAGTCTCATAGTCGCTGTTTTAATTTAGCCAAATATATTTAAAAAATTATTTTACTCCCTTTAGAGCAGCGCTTCTTAACCTTTTCATTAATCGGCACCCTCTGAGTTCGAAAATCTACTCTCACACCCCATATTACCACTCGAACAAAAAAAGGTCATCACTTTCACATTTGTAAATTTCAAGTTGCTCATCTATTGCGCAAAGAAAGTAAAAGGTTCAAATTTTATAGATAGAAGAGATGTCTATGAAAATGCTTTCTCGCACCTCTAGGGGTGCGCACACCCCTGGTTAAGAACCACTGCTCTAGAGCATGTTAAAATCAAAACGTTTTTTCCTTTTTAATACTAAAAAATTTTATATTAATATAAAAGTAAAAGAAAATTTATAAAATTATTATAATACATAAAATGATATAAAGGCAGGCGAGATTTATAAAATTTCACAGGCCTGAATACTTTCATAATTAAAAATATTAGTTTTAGAGAGAAAATGAGCAAAGCGTAGCGTTTAAGATCAAGCTCTGATTGCATCCCGCAATCTGCGTTTCTTACACGCAGTTAAATTATTTTAACTTTATAAGGAGAAATAAAATAACAAAATATTTTCTGTTTTATTTCTCCCGAAGTCAGATTTCCTCCATATATCATAAATAATTTGTCTGTTATTTTAATTATTATTTTACAATTTAAAATATGCACGATTTAAAGTTATACCACTATTAAAATACCTCCTCCATAAATTAGTTTCTAATTGCAATTCCAATAAATTATTTCTTTAAATTAGACGTGGCGAATGGCTAGGACTAGGTGCATTCGGGGTAGGATAAATAATTGTTCAAAATGTGAAACAAAAAAGCGAAGGAGCATTTTATAACGGTGTTGACAAGTAGTGCAAAAAGGTCCGTTTCTGTTGACTTGACGGTAAATGGCGCAAAGCGCGCGCCTCGTTATTTGCCATTAATGAAATGGGCTTGGCAACCACTGAAAAAGCCTCCCCCACCCCCGACCAATCCTTAAATGGGACTCGACGATCATTCCGACAGACACTAAGGCTATTTTTATTAAAATACTAAAACTGATGTTGCTAGTGATCAAATTAAATGATTCGTTCATCAATTAAAAAGTTGTTCTGTTTGCTTTTGAATGTGACTGAGTTATAAAAAAATGGAAATTTTCATCAGTTGGCAGCCAGACACACAGAGAGACCAATTTGCGGGACCCGCTTTTTTGGACTCAGGGGACCTCGAAACATGTATATCCATCAAAATCTCGACATCGAATTTTTGACATGATCGCAATACTTTCTCTCTCTATATATAGATATTTCATATATAGGGTAAGAGGAAGTAATAAAATTTCTGCAGTTAATTTCCAATGTGCAATGCGTGTCACAGTTAAAGCTCGAGTCTAAGGGTTGTCTTGAGAACAAATGTGTCCAATTCTTGAGTTTATAATACGTTCGACTAATCGGACAATTTTTCAACGGTAGCGGGGTTAAAAGCATCTCAACAGTGAGCAAATCAAAACTAAACTCGAGGAGATAAAGAGAAAATGCGATGAAATTTTGGTAGGTTTATTAAATATTTTGTGGTCTAGGGGTAGTCTAGGGTGTTTAATAATATTTTGGTAGGGTTTAGAAAAAAATATGAAATATTATGATAGAGCAAAAAAAGTCAAATAAAAATCTTTTAGGGCAAAATTAGACCAACCAAAAAATCTAAATTATTATATATTGAGATTCTTTACATTCACTCTGAATCAAAACTGTATTTTTTTTAAATTTTGAATTCTAAATATTCTTAAACATATTATTATTTACTAGGTAGAGCTTTGCTGGAACAAAGATGGAATTTTTTCTTTTATTCAACGCTCAAATAGATTGTAAATAAGCCAGTCAATATATCGTTTAAGATAGCAAATTTGCGAGATGTCTTAATGTTTTTAATTTATTCTCTATATTATTACATATATATTTTTTTTTTAATTAGGTCTTTTTACTTTAGATTATGTAACGCCCTGTTTAATTAAACGTTTTAATCGATCAATTTAATTGAAGAGCTTAATTAATTATCTATATGATCTTATGATACAAATTTAATTTTTATTATGATTTTTCTCTTCACTTTTAATTATATTTGAATCGCTTATGCTAATTTAATTTTCTCTTTATTTATGAGAGCGACCGAAGTCAGGGTGGAAACGTCATTTTGATAGGGGAGTAAATAAATAGTAACGCAACCCTCCGGATATATAGGAAACTAAAACAAATAGTATCGTGTTCCGGATCCATACAACCAAAATTTATTGTAATTAACAAAATTAGTAAAAAATTTTTTGTCGAATAAAAATATTTTGATCACCGCCTGCCTATGGACTTTTACTTTCTCTTACCTATATATGTAATATATAGAGAGAAAGTATTGAATTTATGTCAAAAATTCCATGTCGAGATTTTGATTGAAATACGTTTAGAGGGTCCGCAAGTCCAAAAAAAGTCCCGCAAATTGACTGTCTGTGTGTAACGATTTTAAGCAGGAATGAATTGAGCTACGAGGTTGAAATTTTATATTTAAGTTAGGTACCCTTATGGACACTCAAAATAAGCTTTTGAAGAAAATCAGCCAAAAAGTACTAGTACTTTACTGAAATATTTTTTCAGTTTTTTCGAATTTCTCAAAATCGGCAACTAACAATTTATTAAAATTCAAAAATCAATTGTTTTTTAGATGTATATTTTCATTTTGCTCTGGAAATTGTTTGAAGTACACTTTACTGATGAAGTATTTCATATTTTTCAAATTAATTTTCCCGCTCTTCTTTTCAGAGAGTCAATGTTAAATCTCTATGGGGATTTGCATGTTAATTTCGATTAAAAAGGGGCTCGGTCCCCTTTGGAACTTTTTTTTTCTTTTATATTATAATAATTATTGATTCAAAATGTTTAAAACTGTTGTCATTAGTAATTAAAGACATAGTTTATAGGTTTGAGACACAATTTTTCAGCTATACGTAGTCTTTTTCAAGTAAATAAATCCTCCATATTTAACAAACCTGAAAAAAGAGTGACTTTTTGTTTCAAATTAGAATTAAATAAACTATTTAAGAGTCTGAACGTATGATAATGAAGAAAATAGAGACTCTCTCAGTCAATTAATCATTTTCTCTTGAATCAGATCATTTGACGTACCAGGTACGTTTAATACCACATCCTATCGGGATTCACCAAACCCACAATCTGACAAATCTCACAAATCTGAAGAAAGCCAAATAGATAGATTTTAAAATTTCTAATTAATTGCTGCCTTATCTTTTCTTTAATTTTTAAAGACTTTTATTCTGGTCCAATCTTTCTGGCAGTAGCAGGATTTCACGCTCTTAAAAAATCAATCAAACTCGACTAAGATAGTAAAAACTAAAGGACATCTTTGAATTAACCACTTGGGAAAAATTTTAACTTAAACAATAATTCATTAATTAAATTTAAACCATAAAACAATAATTAAATTTAAAATTATACCATAGGCTCTAGATGAAACATTATGTATCAATAAATATGAAAATTAAAAACACTAGTTTCTAAGTTTCAAAGTTTATTAATTTTTTAACATTTAAGCATTTCGACACTCGTGTAGTGATTTAAAGTATTATATCAAAAAAAATATACAAAATTTGATGACACACAAAAAAAGTAAAAATTAAATAATTTTATTAAATGTTAAATTATGTATTTTTTTTTTTTTTTTTGAGTTAATTACTCTTTGGTTATTATAAAAAATTGCCAATAAAGTTTTATAATTAAGTGAGTCTTGATTCTTAATTTTAATTATATTTTTGACATGAAATTTTAAAAAATTCAAAATTTTTTTTCTTTGAATTTACACTTTTCTTCTTTTTGCCCGAATATTTTCATCCCTCATATAAAATTTAAAACTTTTGCTTTTATTTTTTATAGAAAGCTCAACAGAGCATTTTCGAAAAATGCTGATTCCGAATGTAAATACATCCCCCCCCCTCTCCACTACTCTTAAAACAATATGCTAACTCAATATCATAAAACCACTTAAAAAGTTATTTTTTTCTGCTAATTATTATTTGTTTTTAAATATTATCTAATTAAAAAAGTAATATTATTGAATTCTAATTGTGATGTAAAAAATCGCAGTTGGCAGTCGATAATTTATTTTGTTAATTAATGGTTCATTTGCATAGGCCCAGGGGTGTAGGATGGAATGGAATTGAGGGGCGGTGAAATGCAGCTGGGGACAGCATCAGGATGACAGGGAAGCAAAAGGATTTCAAGGGGCCTTAAGGGAGTCGTCCCTCCCCTGGGGCCCACAATGACATCTCATTTACCGGAGCCTCTTCAATTACATCGAAATTTTTTCCTTGATGTTATATTAATGGAATTTAAATTACAAATTTTACCATTATTTAAGAGAAATTTTAATTATAGGCAGAGGGAAAAACAAATAAATATTCATTTAAAAAAAAAAACTACTTTTCCAGTAAAAACTGGATTATCCGAACCTAAAATAAAATCAAATTTAAAAAAAATAGTATAATTTAAAGAAATCCCTAAATTTAAGTCCGGATAATTGAATTTATTTTCACTTAAAATTCGATTATAAAAATTTTCTTTTCTAAAATAAAAAACGTTGTTTTATTTCAAAATCCAAAAAAAAAAAAAAATTGAGTCAAAATCGGATCAAGCGCAGACAGACGGACAGACGGACACCGGAATCTGTGCATAAGCTCTATCCCTTAGTCCTAGGCACAGGGAGAGCTAAAAATTATAAATATTTGGTGATTTATATTTAAGGACAGGCCTACATCAAAGCAAAGAAGTTTTCTTCCCTCCACAAAATAAACAATTATTTTTTATAAATTAACTTGGATTCTGGTAATTATTTCAATTTTGTCCCTCCACATTTTTTTAATTGCTAGATAGCCTTAGGCAGCAGTCGGGGGTTCTACCCCCTGCCCCCTTACCCTTTTAAAAAACAAATATTCGCATTTTTTTATTATTAGGCTATAATTTTTTAATTGCCAGTCAGCAAAACCTTCTCTTTCCCCTAAAAAATCCTGGCGTTTTTTTTAAATTTGCTTTATTCTTTTTCAATTTTTTAAAATTGCCCCTCCCCCTTAAAAGCATTTAATAATAAACTTTCAACTTTCTCTTACCTATATATGAATATATATAGAAAGAAAGAAATTTATTAAAATGCTCTGAGAGAGAGAGAGAGAGAGAGCGAACGAGAGAAAGTATTGCATTCATGTTAAAAATTCGATGTTCAGATTTTGATGGAAATACACGTTTTGAGGCCCATGCTCAGGAGCCCACATCTTGTGGGTACGTGGATGGGAACCACGAGCTGCCGAAGCTGTGACTGGCAGTTCTTCTGTTCTTTACATGTCTGTCCCTTCCTTCTACAATACATTTTCAACAAGCGTCAGACTGTGCGACGGGCCTGTTCTATTTCTTCCGGTCGTAACAGACTCTTTAGGCCTCCCCCGCACTGCGGGAATAAGGCTAGGAAAGAAGAAAAAGACACGTTTTGAGGTCCTTTGAGTCCAAAAAAGTCGGTCTCGCAAAATGGACTGTCTATCAGGGTCTGCTTGAGGCGCGAAAATAAGCTTTTAAATAAAATAAGCCAAAAAATACTAGTACTTTACTGAAGTACTTTCTCAGTTGTTTCGATCTGACGATTTTGATTAAAATTCATATATCAATTATTTTGTAGATGTTCTTTAAAATGTCTATTCATTTTGCGCTCAAAATTGTTTGAAGCACACTTTACTCTTTTACTTCATAGGAAAGTTAGGAGAAATAAATATTTTCCTGTGTTTATAAATTTTCCATCTTGACTTTTCATGTCCCGTTTCATCGGATGATGTCTTTACAATCAATTATCGAAGGCAAGAGCAAGTTGTGTGCGTGCGATCGGTCTAATAAATTTTTTTTTTTTATTCTTTTAAAAATACCTTTTTCTTTTGATATGTGAATGAATAATATAAAATAGAGGCTAGCTAACTCCTCTCAACTAAATTTTATTTTCTTAATGATAATTATTAAATCATTGATCTCAAACACAGGAAGCTCACGTTTTTTTTTTTTTTTTTGTAAACTTTAAATACTCTATCAATAGGGTATACACTTGAATTTTTTGTATATAAAAATCAGGAGTCTAACACAAAAATATAAATTTGTCTCTTATCTGGTTGAAAAGCGCACGTGATTCAAATTTTTTGAGGCCCCTCGTAGTCGCTTTTTTTATGTTCTTAATTATTCTATCTGACTAAAAGATGCCTGCAAGAATTATTGGTTAATACTGTATAATATTAGCAAATGCAATGATGGAGGAATTGCTCTACATGATGAGTCTCCGAGTCTCTTTACTGTTTGATGTCTTGTTGCGTTTCTCCGTTCTCATAATAAGAGTTTGTAACCTATGAGTAATGACATTGGATAAATTATGCGTTTCTCAATTTTGTTAACACCCCCAGCCTCATCTAGAGCCGCTGTAATAGGAAATTAACTATTCATCCCCTTGTCTAAGTCTTAGGATAATTTGCTACATGACGAGTTGGTTGACCTATATAATCTAAAATCACATTATGAAATTTTATTTTATTTTTATAAAAAAAAAACTTCCGACTCTGATTTTTTTAAGATGAATATAAATTAGGGCTAATTGAAATCAACTTTTTAATTTTTGAACCTCCATGGACCTCTAATATTTATTCCTCCATAAAAAAAAGATTAATAAAATGCCAGGGCATTTGACATATTTTGAACCCTTAGAATTTAGAATTTATTTTCTTTTGGGCTCCATTCGCATAAATACAGTATACGTTTACACACTAATATATATAATAATAAATAAATTTAATTAAATTATCATCTAATTATATATAAATAAACAACACTAGGTTAAGTTTCTAAAGGTTTTTTTTAGCATTGAAATGCGCATAAGATAAAATAAAAACATTTTCAAACTTAACCTAGTGTTGTTTATTTATCTATAATTAGATGATAATTAAATTAAATTTAAGATTGTTTGTGCCTACGGTGAATTCTTTAGATTATATTAATAAATAAATAACATTACAGCCAATGCATAAATCTTACACCTGATTCTTCTTATTGCCAAACCATACAGCCAGTGCTGTTTGTTTATACAGGAGAAGGAACAGGGGCAGGGGCAGCCAAAAAATTTGCCAACGTTGGATTGGAAAAACCGGAGGCTTTTTATTTTTGGCTGCACCTGCTCCTTCCTGCTTTCTTCTTTTCTTTTTTGTGTTTCCGATTTTTGAGAATAAATTCAATTCTCCTCAACCGATTGGTATCAAATTTGGTCAAGGACACAACGATCTTAATTATTATGACTGATATTCAAAATATTTGCTCCAGTAGAAGCTGATAATAATTTACCGCTCCCTGCGGGTTGATTAAATCTTCATTTTAATACTTTCTTAGGAACAGTGGAGACTATAAATGTAGATTAAATTGTTTTTCCATTTTTGAGGTCCTTATGACCTTATTTGTAAAGATATATAAAAAAATTTGAGGGGTTATAATTTTCACCATAATAATACTTCCTTACCCCCCCCCCCCCTCCCTAAACTACATAGGGGAAAGAAATAATTGACGGAACTATATTTAAAAGCATATCAGAGAAAGTTAAGCGATGTATACTTTCACTCCAGATTTTTTGATACATCAATTTCAAATAAATTTTACACATATACTAAAGCAATTCCTTTTTTTGCTGATCACATATTCTATGCCATATTTATACAAGGGGAATGTTTTTTTTTTTACAAACTTTAAAATTTTTAATGTTAATCATTTTTAAGGCAAGAGAGAGAAACATTAAAAACATTTTTATCAATTTATCTCAAGGGTGAAATTTTAAACCTAATGGAATAATCAATTAGTGTAGATAAGAACACATGTGAGTTTTCCAACCTCGTTTAGTATAAGGCTTGTTTCCTATCCAATTTTTTTTTCATGGACCGTTTTTTCCTCTCTTATCTTTAATGGAATACATTTATATTATCTCTTGAATATATTATTTACATTTTTTACGACAATTAAGCTCTTTTCAATAGTGTTGGATTATAAATGCAATTCATACAGAGTTTTTTTCTTTCTCTTTTTAATTACTATTTGTATAAATAAATAGTATCCTTTGACTTTTTAATAATAACATTTTTTTTTTTTTTTATTTTCGAAAACCAAAAAAGATTTCCCCCTAATTTGTTGAAGTGAAACTTCTTCACGCGCCCCTCTAAGTTGCACTCCGCACTCTACAGGGTCGAGCTAGTTAGTTACGTGCGCAGAAGTACAATGATGTTAACCTGAAAAGACGATTGTCAGCTAGACTTATCACATTTATATCTCAAAAATTTAATAATAATAAAATATAATTAGATTCTCCACGCATTGAATAGATCTAACTGATTTCCTATTCTAAATATGAATTTTGCATACAAGTCTCACTTCTTTAGAGTGTACAGTCGGCGCCACAAGCGCCTGATGTTTTAATTTTATTTTTTAATTTTAGAAAAAAAAATATATTTTAGAATTCATAAATACTTTTAAAATAAATAAATCTATTTATTATATATTTATTATTATTATTTATTATAGATTTTCATCTAATTATAGATAAATAACACTAGGTTAAGTTTTCAAAATGTTTTTATTTTTAGCTTATGCGCATTTCGACGTTAATTCATCTTCTTCAGAACTATGACACAAACTAACTATGACTATATACCAACTATATATAGCTCTGAAGATGATGTATTAACGTCAAAATGCGCATAAGCTAAAAATAATAACCTTTCGAATCTTAACCTAGTGTTATTTATTTATCTGTAATTAGATGATAATTAAATTAAATTTAAGAGTGTTTCAACTAGTGCCAACGGTGAATTCTTTGAATTATAATAAATAAATAATCTTTTTTAATGCAGCTGAAGGGGAAAGCTACTTTTAACCAATGGCTCAGCATTTTGGTTGCCTAAGCTCAAGGCTCCACTCTCTATGGCGCCGACTGTACAAGTGTTTTTTTCTAATACATCTCAATTTATTCGTAACTTTGATTAAAATTAATTGACTCTTCTACATATAATTGGGTTAAAGTTTGTCGGAAGGCCAAGACGACAAGGACTTGGCTCAACGTAAGTGAGTGCTTCTCCATTTTCTCCCAGCTGGTCCATTTTTCTTGCTCCTCCCTCCCCCAATAAATCCATTGCCATTCGTAATCGAGTTATGTTGTAGACAGTTATTGAATTATGATTTCCTGAAATTCTAAGGCGAATTAAAATCGATTGAAGTTTTCTCTTATTGAACTGCTTTGTTATCATAGAATTGAGTCGTTGCAGCTGTTTGAATATTTTTTTTTTTAAGCCAAAAAAATAAATTCTTCATACTGCATTTGATTGATTTATACTCAGATCGTTTTTGGACTTCCAGTCGGGAAGCCAAAAAAATTTAAAATATTTTTCCGTGATTATTATACACTTAATTTTTTTTCTTATAAAAATGGAGTGATTAAGCACACCAATTTTTCTCCTTTCATCTTTTTTTTGGATAGCTTACAAACCAATATGAAAGCACATCCCTTAACTTTTTTTCTCTTACTTACTCTTGACCATTTATTGAAAAAATATCTTTCTGATATTTAATTTATTTTGTTTTATCGCACTATTATTTGATATTTTTTCAATCTATCAACAATTTTTCTTTCTGAATCTCTAGCGATTATATAATAATAATAATAATAATAAATAAATAACAATAATCGATATATGAAAGATATTAGGATAATTTTAGAGTAATAAATAATATTCTAAAACATTTTTATTAATTATTTGTAAATAGTTTTAAATTAAAAAAAATAAAAACATTAAATGACAAGTCACTTGTCAGAAACTAGAAGGGTGGGGGATGTGACACCGTTCCATCTCCCGCGTAAATCCCGCACTCAAAAGAAGTTTTCACTTAAAAAATTTTGATTGATAATCTTCTAATGATCTTTTTTTTTTATTAATTTTTCGAGTTTTTTTGTGGATTCGCCATTCGCCCTTTTCCAGGGGAATTTTGTATCCCTCCAGTTCTCTGACACCTTCTCTGCAGTCAATAAGGATTGTCATAAAATACGCCTCGGGGTTCTCTCTCTCTCTCTCTCTCTCTCTCTCTCTGAATTTGGAAACTTTTCCGAGCCAAAAGTTTCCCCGGTGATTTACACCCTATATGGAGCGGGTTTGCTGCTGCTGCTACTGCCATTGCCATCCCACCGACCTATTATATACTATTAACTTTTTCCCCGGGTGGTGGGGGAAGCGAGCGACTCTTGCTTCATTTGTCAGTAAATCAACTTAATTTGAATGTCGATGCAGTTTTCCAGTTTACATCAGTGGCTCACACTGTTTGCAGCACACCGTCCAGAATAACGTTGGTTGATCAATTAGCTGAGAGCCCCCCCTCCCCCTCCCCCCTTCCCCCTCCCCCTCTCCGTCCACCCATCCGTTTTTGAAACATTTGCATTGTGCATATTCGGCATTAAATAGTCACTTGCAATTATTTTAATGCATTGCTAATTTTATTTCATTTGAAATTTTCGATCATTGAATGCGATAGGCTTTAAAATATTGTGCTTCTCTCTCCCCGAATGTGTTGAATGAGAAAGTGGAATCATGTTTGCTCATTTTGGTATTCAAAATTTCTCACCTGTATCCACGGATAATAAAAAAAAAATCAGCAACATTCATCTAACTGCCTGTGATTTTATACTTTTCTGTACTTATATTTTTGCTCGACCTTTACCCATTGATATCTATTTTATTTTAGCAGCCTGCACTGTAAAATTACTTTATTTTCTCTTTCTTTTTTTGCCTTCTTTAATAGAATATTATTTAGTTGAGTACACACTTTACATTCCCCATCATTTAGCTAATTAAATTTGGAAAACTATACACTATTAGCGTGTTAGTTAATGAAACCAAATGTATGCATCCCAACTATTGGGAAATTGAAAGGGTAATTAATTAAATTTACTAAGCGTTCCAAAATAACGTTTTTTTGTTTTAAATGAAAAATTGAAAACCTATAAAATTACTCAAAATAAAAGAAAAAAATCACCTTTTTTTTATGAGGTTATTTTTTAACGGCTTGGCTACCTGCGTGTTGTTTTACAAACAAACCTCTTTATTTATTTATTTATTTTTTCTCTATTTGATTTAAAATAAGCCATCATCTATGAGATTTCTTTTTATTTTGTTTTTCAAAAAGTTTTTTTACTATTTATTTAAGTACTTAACTCATTTCCGGGTGCAATTCTGAATCATTTTCCGTTAAATTAAATCCTTATTTACGGAATTTTTTTTATTTGTGAATTATAATATTAGTCTAATGTTTGTTTTTATTATTCCCCTAAATATAATAGGCCATTGGATTAATTTAATATTTTTTTTTTTAAAGTGTCTTAGAAAATATCTAATGATGTAATTTTTATTTAATAGTATATCATAATCATTTGGATTCAAATTTTTGCTAATAACTATTTTTTTTTATATTAATTTTGACATGAAATATGGTCAGCTGAAGGGATGGGGAGGATGGGCAGGCAGCTCCCTTGAAGGACGGCATGTAAAATGGCTTCTAAACTTTAAAAAAAATGAATGTGCGATATTAAAAAACTTAAGACGTTATCGTATGTCACGCGGCCGTTTTTGGTAATTACTCGAGCAAGAGAGAAAGAGCCAAAAGAGCGTTATATACTGAAATAAAAAAAGGGCTACGAGTACCCCCAGTACTCGAGTACTCTAGTCTAAAAAAAGCAAGACGTTCGTTAAAAAAGATTGATTAACTCAATGGATTCACTCCCCCCCCCCTCACTTTTCGAAAAAATTTGTTCTATTTAATTAGAGGCTTATTGTTCCTTCCTTTGATTTTGTCCCTTTCTCGAGAACACGAAATAAACAGAAGCATCTTTTATAGAGACGTGCATTTGAATCAATCAATCGATCGGATCGGATCGGATCGGACTAGTCATAGAATGACTTGAGAACTAACTTTATAATGAGATCTGTTAAATAGTGAATAATAATTTAGTGTTCGGTGTTTAATCACAGAGAGAAGTGAATTAAAATACAACCAGCCTTTCTTTTCCTCAACAAAACTGACATTACTTGTAAATTTTGGCCATTTCTTTTGAACAGTGACAAATAAATAACTCGGATATCGAATTTTCCCCTTTTCTCGCTAAAAATTGAAGAACAATCGATTATTTTCGGAGTTTGTTTATGACTCTTTGATTTGGACCAAAGATGTAACAATTTTTTTATTAATTTGGCATTTTGTTTTTGGCTTCATTTATACCAATTTTTCATTTTTTATAATTTTCATCACGAAATAAAAAGAGAGGGCCCGAGCTCTAGCCTCCAACTCGAAATTTTCTTTTAAACAAATTTAAGGCCTCCAGCCACCGGTATTACTCGAAATTAGGCTCTCGGCGGCCCAGGCCACATTTACTTCCTATTGTATTTTGTAAATCAAATTTGATTTTTTTATTGAAATCTATCATATATATATCAATAGTTTTCAACTTTGTTGTCAATGGAATCTTTGAGCTTCTTACCTATCCAGGATTTTTTTAAATTTTTTTTATAAAACTCTCCATACTATTAAAACAAATAAAATAAAAAGCTCACAAATCAAAATTAAAATTTCAACGAATTAGTGATATTTTTAGAATGTTTATCTAAGGCTAATTGCTAGATCAATCGGGAATTTAATTCCTAAAAGAGACTCAATCATGTTGACTCTTTTTTCTCACTTACCCCCACCGCGGGTTCAACGTCCATTTTCTCTTATTTATCAAAATAATCGTGAACTCTTTGATCTTTTTATCATAAATAATTATTATTTATACTTTAACATTAACATCACCCCTAGTGATTTACCCCCTTTATTTTTATTAAATTACTTAACTAATCCTTTCACACATGAGAGTGTTGTTTTTATTCGCGTTTCATCAGAGAGTAGAGGGCCGGGGGGGGAAGGGGGTATTCAAGATTAATGGCAAATCATTTTCGGAGTCTATTAACTTTGATTTAATCACAGGTGGGTTAGTTTGGTTACCGGGTCGGGGTCGGGGTCCTGTCTCTTACGCGATTCGCATCAGGTTGGAGGATCAGGATCATGGGGGGTTGCCGACGCCGTCAAAACCATTGATGGATCGGCTTTGATCCTCACTCGAATGGCCAACTTGGATGGGCAAATGCTAACTGAATACGCACATTAGTCGACCCAACGCTTCACTGCTTAGCTGGCTGGCTATTTTTAATGCTATTCTACGCTTGTATACACCTTCCACTCAGTTCAAGCCGCTTTTATATATCTATTCGAGGTAGTACAATTAAATAAAAGACAAAGTCTACTCATCATACAACATCTAATGTCTATGACCAATGAATAGGCTTGCAAGTTGTTTACTTCTCAAACCTCGGATCTTTTTTTAATTAATTAATGAATAATCAGAAATATTTCAATCATATTTGAATCTTTTACTGTAGAAAGGCAGCGTGCCCATTTTTAGTTTTTTGTTGACAATTGTTTTAAATAGGTCAACACATGGTTTACGGCATAAAAGGCATTTGTCCACCAAATAGTACGGCTTCAGTTTTCATAATTCATCTTTTAAAATCCTCTAATTATGTTTTTAAACAGTTTTTTTGCCTCTCCTTTTACCCATTCTGCAGTAAGCGATTCATTTGTGATTTCTTTTTAAACTTTTGAAATTCTTATTTTACTGAAAAAATAGTGTATTATTATTGTACTGATATTGATATCTATGGAAAAAACTTATCTAAAAAATATGATGTGGCTGGTCCCACAGCACACAACTTTCGATAATTGAAAGGTAGTGAGTGTTCTCTGCTTAACACATCAGATTGCGTGTCAAAAAAAAAAAAGGAACACTTTGCTTCTTCTTAAAAAGACCTGTTCTAACATAAAACACTACATAAGTATATGCAATTTGACGAATTGAAATCCCATTTATAGACGTCTTTCAAATAGAATATTATTGATATATTTTTTTCAATTTCTTAAAATTGGCTCTAACAGTTGTGATCATATCGCCTGCTGAGAATGATAGTGGCGAAAGTCCGAAATTCAACAATTCGAGAAAAGGCCTTTGAAAATTTTGTAAACATTTATTTATTTTTATTTATTTAATCTAGACACAATTGCTGTGTATGCAAGCGTCATAAAAAAAGCACAAAGGTAATAGATAATATACAAACCTGGTATATCTTATTTTAAGTCAAAATATTCACCAACACTATATAGGGGTTTTAAGTCTTTTTTGAAAATGATGACATTTGGAGATGATTTCACTTGGGAGAGCATTAAAAAGTCTTGGTCTCATTGAACTAGACGATTTTTCGCCCACCTTCAGCCTAGATCCATATACATTTAAATAGCTCCTTCGGAGACCAAATGAATAGCGAAGAATGGAAATATCTTTTCTCCACTTTGACACTCAAAAGAGAAGACGTTTTAACGACGTTTGCTGGACTTAACTAGAAAATTGAATTTTCGCACTTTCGCCACTATGATTCTCAGCAGGCGATATATTTTGCATTACTTCGGCCCACTGAGTGTTGAAATACGTAAGATTTTGTACCGTTAGGAGGACAAATGTTAAGAAACATTATTAAGCAATTCGCTGTTTTTCTCAATTAGACGATTATATATTTTATCCGGTCTCCTTTAATGGCGATCAATTGTCAAAAGGTCTGATCAACATTTGTTTATATAATTGATTATGCCTTCCATTATAATACAGTCGAGCAGTTAATGTGCGAGGAATAGTGAATCGAAATCCTCTCGACTCTCAATCTCTTCTCTCTGCATTCTGGAGCCCTGAATAATCACTTATGATCATTGGTGTGGGAACTCCATCCCACACTCTCTTTCTCTCAATAGAGCCCCCCCCCCACCCTACGCTTGAAATAAACCGCAATTTCATTTGATTATTAACTTTAATTGATAACCATTCAAATAGCCTCATTAAAAAAAATTAAAATAAAATAAAAACGAAAAATAAATCACAATTTCAATGGGAATAAATAAGAAAAATAATTTACACAAAATAAGAAAAAAAAATTTCCCTTCCATTTTAATATTTTAATAAATGGTTCTTAAAATTCAAATAATTTGAATTCGTCCCGTCACTCCGATAGAAATTATTTATACCAATTAAGTAAAAATAAATCGATCAATAATTCCCGGGACTAATTTATTAAGTAAGAATTCAAAATGATTCCCAGAGAGTACTAATTTTTGTTTTCTCTATTTTTTCAGGTACTGTACCTACTGTACTTTCCTCGTCCATAATATTCAGTGAGTTTTAATTTTCTACTCTTTACCGTTATCTAATTACTGATGAAAAATATTAGTCGAGTCGTTTATGGAATTTCTGCAAATACTACTTAAGCTTTTTTTCTTATTAATTTAATTTATTAAAATTTTTTTAGAAAAAATCTCTATACAATGAATTATTGTTTTAACTGAGATTATACTTTATTTAATATAACTTTAGTACTAGACTATTTTTGGCGGTCAACTTCAATCAATATACCAGATCATTCAGGATGCTGGTAGTCTGACACTAGAAGCAAAATTATATCTTTGTTGGTCAACTTAACTATTTGACAGATCGATGGTGTGTTCACACCAAGGACGGACCTTTTCAACAACTATATATTTTTGCTTCTAGCAATATGTGTTAGACTTCAAACTTCCTGAATGACATGGCATAACATCCACATCATTCTTTCTTTTGGAAATCGACATCTACCCGGAAGGCGAATACTACGTATTTAAATACAAAAATCTATTAGTTTATTAGTAAATATAAAAGACCTTAAAACAGCATATTAAGTTTTAAAGGTATTATTATGAAAGTATGTCTAACGACTCCCGTTGAAATTCGTCCCTCTTAATTAGAATTGAAAAAAGGACTGCTTTAACTAATGATCATAATTAGTCATCATCATTTGAAAATAAAAATAAATTAGTTGGCGTCTTGGTAATATTTTTTTACTAATTATTTTTCGCGCTCCCAACAGTAAAAATATTTAATCATTCTTCTTTAAGCCTAAGGAAATTATATTTTTGAAATTAAGACAAAAAAAAATGCTGGATTATAAATATTTTTCAATCTAATTAAAACCGCAACACAATAAAGATTCTCGATGAAAATATAGTCCGGCCGATCTCGCAATTCCAGACAAAAATCTCTCAAGCAAAAACAAATCAAAATTTCTCGACCATCTCTGATTTTGATCTCTAATAGATAGAAAGGCAACTCCCATCTCCCTCACCCCTTTCGTCTCTATAAATCTTTTCTGACTATCTTTAGACCTACCCTTTAAAATTTCAAATTGCCCCGGCTATTTTCTTGCTATTAATTTATTTAAAAAATTTTAAATAAAAAAAAAAATGATAATTATTTTTGTTTTGAAAAGAGAAAACTGAGTCTGTATAAATGTCATTCTATTCTATACTTCTCTTTAATTACTCAAACTATAGACCATGGGCGTAGCCAGGGAGGGGGCAATGCCTCCCTATCTTGTCCTGAATATCTTTTGTCTATTAAAAACAAATTTATATTTTTCTCATTTTGAATAAATGAGCTTATATAAGGAAAATAATTAATAATCTATGTATATATTAATTGCACACCCCCCTCTTGTCCTAACGAGTGGTCCCCCCCCCTGACAAGATGTCTGGCTGTGCTCATGCTTTAGACACAAAGTTTAACATTTTGAATATAATTTTAGTTAAAACATTCTTAAATTTAATGAAATTTTGATCTAATTATCGATAAATAAATAACACTAGGCTAAGTTTCAAAAAGTTTTTAATTTTAGCTTATGCGAATTTCGACGTTAATACTCATCTTCAGAGCTGTATATACGTCGTTAGTCATAGTTAGTTTGTGTCATAGCTCTGAAGATGATGCATTAACGTCGAAATGCGCATAAGCTAAAAATAAAAACCTTTTGAAAACTTAGCCTAGTGTTATTTATTTATCTATAATTAGATGAAAATTTCATTCATTTTAACATTTTAGCTGCAAACTCAGACAGGACTGGACGATTGAGTTCTAATTTCACTTCAATAATTGCAAAAAATCAACTAAAATTTGAAAACATTAAAATTCAAGCCCATAAAATTTGAATTTTTTTCTGCATTCATCCGGGAAAAAATGGGCTCGCGACGTCACTAGGCTCAACACATTTATACCTTGATAAACGAAATAATGAAGACAAAATGTCTACCCATTAAAGAAATATTTCATATAATTTCACTTTTCTAGTGTGAAGTTGCATTTGTTTTTTTGCTTTTGGTTACGAGCCATCTTTGAATACGTCACCATTCCTCACCATTACATTACGTTATTAAAAAAAAAAAAAAATAACACTTAAAGAATTTGAATTTTTGTTTGGTATTTTTAAAAAAATTCTAACAAATATCTGATTGATTTTATCTTTTTAATTGAATATACCAGTAGATACTAGTATACATAAATATGTGATATTGAATTTTCTCGGACGAAGCCACATTTGTACGTATATATAGGCCTATATATATTTTTTTTTATTTAATTATTTCCATTCATTTATTTAAATAATAAATTTATTCAAGTGTTCTCGAATAAACTTTTGTAATAGGAATTTGAAGAGTTAATGAAAATTGAATTAATGGGTTTTATTCAAAAGCTAAAAATAACGTAATCCCCCCTCCCTTGACCTCGTCCTCTCTCCCCCACCCCCACCCCCCACCACCCTCTTCACCTTTTGAGAAATTCATTCACTATTTTTTTATTTAGTTAATATTCACAAGACAATATCTATATATATGTATATATAAATGAAGAAAGTTGCTTTCAATTATGTATCTTTCTAACTTTGAAATAAGTATCTTTTAAGTACTTACATTTTAAAACAATAATTAAGATATCTTGTCTTAATGTCACTTAAGAGAAGAAAAATAAAAGAAGAAAAAAGTCTCAGAATGACACTTTTGCATTTGCAAGAAGGGAAATGGATTTAAAATTAAAATTAATCTCAACTCTTAAAATACACGAAATGATTGTAATTTTGTAATAGGAGCGGAACGAAAATGTAAATGTTGTAGTTCACGGAAGCATGCATTAAAAGGAGGGAATTTTTTGAATTTTTATTGGTTCTCAAGACAAGGAAAAGACCGAGACGAAGAAAAAGGAGTCGTTAAGCTCTTGCTCGGATGCAATCGCATTTTCTCAAAAGGATTTTCACATGCCCCTCCCACTTTGGTTAAATTTTTTTTATGAAATTTTTCTTTCTTTAAAAACTTTATTTCCTTTGAGGATAATCAAAAAGTATATTGTTTGGACATTGAATTTAAATTAAAATTTTTAATATAATTAAAAAAACATTTTTCATTTAATAAATTTTCAATTTTTTAACAAAATAAAAAATTTTTAGTCAAGATTTTATAAAATTCATATCGTCTCACCTTTAATTATTTATATTCTTAAAGTATCATATCTAAATCATATGTATGGCCTAAGATGCCGAAAAGACTCCGGAGGCGGGCGTTTATTGCCAATTTGGGATATCTCTTGTTGCAATGCAAGTGTTAAGATGTTAAGAGAGGATCTTGAGTTCAGGCGAGGCTACCGACTGGGCACAGCACAAAAGGGTCTATTTATGACTGTTTAAAGGGTTAGTTGCATGCGTCCTCTCTCCGTTTTTCAACTGCTGCCTAGCTCCTCCCACAGCCCCATGTCGTATACCTGGAAAGCTGACTCTCAGAGCAACTAGCTAATAAATGTGTTTATTAAAGCTTTTGTGGTTTGAATTTCTATTACTAGGCGAATTTTTAATTATAGACCACATTTTTGTATTAAGTATTTATTAAAAATATTAAAAAATATAAATACTGTACTGTACTAGTACTCTATTTATATTTTTAATAAATAATTAATGTGGTCTATAATTAAAAATTCGCCTAATAATAAAAATTTTCATTAAAAAAAAATATTTCTTAAAAAATACTTGAGAAAATTTTATCTTTTAAAGCAGCGTTTTCCAAACTGTGAGGCGCGCCTCCCTAGGGAGGCGCGGACTAGTCTAAGGGGAGGCGCGAATATTGGCCACCAAGATCAATTTTCCAAATTATTGCTAGTTTTGTAAATAAAATAATTTAGAAGATTCTGGGACTGAGTTTCTAATTAAAATAATAAATATGAATAAATTAAAAAAATTTTTTTATATAAATTTATATTTTTTAGTATTAAAATTTTTTGTTTTTGTATTATTTTATTAAATGTGTGGGGTAGGGGGCGGCATAGGATTAAATATTTTTAAGGGAGGCGTTAAAACATAAACCACTGGCCTAAAGTAAGACATTCTAGAAAATTATACTATGTATAAAACCCAAAGACGGATCCAGGGAAGTTTTTCAGGGTTTTAATTTTTTTCTGACTAGACGCGAAGCTCGCCGAAGGCGATAGCATTGTTCATTATTTTATTTATTAGGATTTGATAAGGGGTTGAAAAATTGAAAAAAAAATGTTTTTTAAATTCATTTTAGCTAAATCGAAGCCAAATAAATAGAAAACATTCAAAAAATAGCGTTATTATTTTGATTAAGGGGAATAAGGGTTGATTATTTAAGAAGGGCCTTGGAATATTCTAAATCACTTGTTGACATTCTTTTCCAGTTTTAAATATAGTTAGATTAGAGCAAAAGGTATTTTTTTTACTTTTAATAAAAAGGGAATTGTTATTTTCATCTATTTATTCCTATACAAAGAGAGAGACGAATCTCTCGTTCAGTCGAGTCGAGCGAGTTGCCGGGCTGCAGGCGCGGAGCTCCTTGCTCTCTTATTTATTTGTGTGTAAAGTGAATCAAAGTGAATAATTAATATAGTGTCACCCACCCTGACCTCACCGTCAGCCAGCACACCCTCTTGAGTGTCTTATTTAAGGTAATTATTATGCATTTTATCGTTGAAAAAAAAAAATGATAGAAACAAATAATTTGACTGAGAAAAACGATTCTTTTGAATATGAAAATAAAATAAAAATTAAAATAATTATTTATAAATCTATTCAAATTATTTTGAGAGTAATTTCGCGGTGAAGGCTCGCATTTCCTTAAAGGGGGGGGGGGGAGGTATGAAGGCATTAAACATGGGGGTTAATGTCCCATCCCCTAAAATGCACAAACATATTAATGTTTTTTAATACTTTTACGTTTGAGTTTGAGTTATTTAGCAAATAGCATAGTGGGATAGAAACATTTTAATGTCATTCTAAAATTTCTTATTACTGGGGCGGAATTAATTTTTAAAGATTTCGAAACTCTCATAAACAGATAATAATAACACTGGATAACTTAGGAACCCATCGAATCCCTTGCAGAATTTTGTAAGGATTTTTTTCATTAGGTAGAAAAGTAAGATATGATTAGTCCACCTAGAATTTTACTGGGGTGAGTTACCGCATCTTTTTGTATTATAGAACTGATCTCAATTAGGATTTGAATTTTTACTTTCTCTTACCTATATGTATAAGTTAATATCCATATATATAGAGAGAAGTATTGGATTCATGTCAAAAATTCGATGTCTAGACTTTGATGGATATATACATTTTGAAGTCCCCTGAATGCAAAAAAATGGTTTTTGAAACATGGTCTGTCTGTTTGGGTTCAATTTAAAGCATGAAGGAATTGAGCTGAGAGGTTGAAATTTTATATTTAAGTTAGGCACCCCCCTAGGGCGTGAAAATAAGATTTGAGAAAAATATTTTTCTTCAGGAATGAAAGTTAGAAAAAACGAAACCAGAATTTTTCTTTAAAAATATATTTTAACAGCTGACGTTTCGGCTTTGGTCAAAGCCATCATCGGAGCTGTTAGTGGTCATCCGAGGATGGCTTTTACCAAGGTCGAAACGTAAGCTGTTAAAATATATTTTTAAAGAAAAAATTCTGGTTGCGTTTTCTTCTGACTTTCATTCCTGATACAAATTCCACCACCCTTATACCAGCGTTTTCCAAACTGCGAGGCGCGGACTAGTCTAAGGGGAGGAGCGAATATTGGCCACCAGGACCTATTTTCCAAATGATTGCTAGTTTTCATATAAATAAGAATAAATAAATAAAAATATTTTTATATAAATTTATATTTTTTAGCATTAAAAATTTTTGTTTTTGTATTATTTTATAAAATGGGAGGGGGGGGGGGCGTCATAAGAATAAATATTTTTAAGGGAGGCGTGGTAACATAAAGTTTGGAAACCACTGTTTTAAAGTCTTTACGATTAAAAAAATAAGATCCTAAAAACAATACAATACCCAATAGAGAAGTTAAACTTCAATGCTAATTCACATTCAGGAAATTGGTTAGATCTGTTAAAATAATTTTTAATAAAAAGACCCTATTTAATTTTTGATTTATTGACTGATTTTCCCTGTGATGAGGATGCAGCGTTTCGTAATGCGATCCAATAATTTATAATATAAATTAATAAGAGTTTAAAATTTCTACCTCTAAGCCCGAGCGGGCATGTTTTTTATTTTAAAAGGAGGCTGGAACACCACGCTAAAACCTCACAACATTCAAGCTTGAATTCCGAGTCAGGCCGAACTAGAAATACTCATTTCAGTGAACCAAATCATAAAAATAAATTTTATTTAATATTAAATCATTTTTATAATTCTATTATTTTTTTATTTTGTGAGTTTTAACAAAGTTAATGTGTTCGTCCTCAGCAACTTAAACGGCTCTCCCTTTTTTTTAACCATTAAAACTTTTGCCTATAAATAAAACAGTCTTCAGAATTAAGGGATTAGAAAAGATGAAGAAGTATCCTCTGGCGATATGGGGATTTGAACTGGACAGTCTTAATCTTCTTAGAAGTATCCAAGGCTAGAATAGGCGTTATATATGTCCCTTGGGGTGAAAATACATAATATCAGTATATGAATGTACGGTATGTAGATCGAACAGAGTAGAGATTATTCTAACTAGTTTTAATGATTCAAACTAGAACTAAACTGATGTACTTTGTTTATCAAAGCATTATTATCCGATATTATTAATATTCTATACCACATTATTCCTCAGGCTTTGTGTTTCGCTCGGTTAGGCCATTATAGAATTTAATTAGTTTTTACTTACCAAAGGGTAATTAAAAAAATATATTGATCAAAATCGAAAATTTTTTATAATCTTTTTGAGTCCCACATACGAGCAAAACTGTGAGATTATTTTTTTCTTCATTCTTTAATTATTTATTGATATTTTGGTAAACACATTTCATACCAAATTTTAACGATCATATCTTGTTTTTTTTTTGTCTCAAATAGTAGGCTATTTATTTGTAAAATTTTACATCTCTAACAATTATTAATTTTTTTTTTTATTAGATAGCGGAAGTAATGTGATGATTGTGATCGTGGTTAAATTAATTCTAAATAAAATATTTTTAAAATTCTAACAGCGTTTAAAATTTTACTATTAATATTTCTCTCTATATACTTTTTTGGGATTTTGAGGTGGATTTCGGACCCTCATATTCCTCCTCTAGTATCTTCAAGTATTTCAATATTTTCAAGTTTGATTTAAGTATTGTTTTCATTATAAAACTTTAGTACAAGTACCGCAAGGAAAATATATATATATATATATATATATTCACGGAATTTTTATAATTTACTAGCAACAACTGTGCGTGAATGAAATAAATTAAAATTTTACTTAATACTATTAAACATTTTTACTTTTTTTGGTATCATTCATTCAAATAAAATGAATATATTAGCCTTTATCAGTGCATTGAAATAAATAATGTGATTCAATTAAACGATGTTTGACAAGTCAATGAATATCTCCTCTTTCTATTGATTAATAAATATATAAACAACAAAAAACAAAGCTATTATTTACAAATGTCATTCGGGCATAAACATTTTTAATGATAGATAGATATTCACTGATATTTTCTCTAATCTTCAAATTTAACGAATTGATTTGAATATGGAAATTTCTAGAAAAATATCTTCTATCTATGAAATTGTTCTAGAAATAAGTGTTTTTGGAAAGAATTAGGTTTAGTTTATTTAATATAACTTCAGTACTGGGCTCTCAGCGGGGATGTATGTTTTGTCAGTTATTAACAGACAGTAGGAAACAGGCGTTGTGAAAATTTGGTAACTGTTTTGTTCTTTACCAGGCAATATTTTCATATTTTTCCTGCCATATAATCTATACTAAAGTTAATTAAATAGAATAAAAAAGAAGTTCTTTAACTAAAAAAAACCCTAGTTTAACTTATATTTCCATTCAATATAATTGAACAATTCATTGGCGCTAACAGGTCGAAGGGTTCGGGGGTTTTCCTCTCAGAGACAAATCCTGCTTGCGCCTTTGCTTTATTTAATCCAAATTAATATCAGCTAATTATATCTTATTTACACTTTAATAACTTAGGTCCTTTTGCGCTAATTACGAATATCATACAGTATATGAAATAATTACTCTCGCCATATTTGAAGAAGGTTCCAGTTCAATACCTTCTGCTTAGATATCTCGCCCCGAAATTTCCAAATGAGCTATTATTTCTATATATCTTACAAATTCTTGAAAATTTAATAAACATGAGAATTGCGAATAATGGCAATTTCCAAAACTCATATACAAATGACTCAATTTATTATTATATTAGTAAGAGAACTCATTTCCCAACAATATGACGTTTTTGCCTCAAGGGAGCTATGGTGAAACAAAATGAAATTTGTTTCTTTTTTTTTATTAACAACCCTAAGGTTAAATCATTTCATATCCATATACATTTAAACTTTGTCTCAATGATACGTATGGAGATAAACTGCTATAGAATAGTTGCCTAAGTGTAGAAAAAAAAATTTAATTTCAAGTAGAATATAGGTTGAGATGGATATTAATGTCAAAAGCACAACTGCGATGAATATTCAAGCAACTATTATATGGCATGATATTAATACGAAAGAGCCATCTTCTTCACTACCAAATGACTCCTAAATTATTAAGTCGTTGACTGGTGGGATTTCGCTTAAACTTGTTAATTAGACGTGCTGACATAAAAACAAAATTTCTTTATATCATATGCTTGGACTTCATTCTTATTTACTAATACGACTTTATGAAAAACGGTAGTTATTACTTTTACTTAAAAACAATTCCTAGACTAGATATACTAAATTAAATGTAGAGATTTATTTCAGTACCCTTGTCATAATATTAGGGGCTATCCCCCCCCCTTCAAAAAAAGTTTACATTTTAAACGCGAGTATATGCGCTTTAGAGGGAATATTTTTAAATATTTTTTTATGACCACTTAGAGCTTAAAAGGCCAGAACCCCCTCAGAAGGAAAATTTTTAAATATCAGAGAATCTGCGTAGAACACTGATACTTTCTATCGTCGGGGTTTAAACCAGCCAATATTGCTAGATATATTATAATATATAATTAAATATCTTGTATTATCAAAAGGTCATGTCAATGGAATATTAATTTTTGAAAAGATATGATATAAAACATAATTTTTAAACGAGCATCGCAATGGCAGTGGATAATCAAAAGATAAAAATAAATAAAAATCTCATTCACTTGACTTGTACGATATTAATCACCGAGATATAATATCAAGCGGCATGGGGCGATTTTAATTTTAGATTAAGCCGGCGCATCAAAGCGCGCGGAGTGATTTAGTGGCCGCAGGCATTGTTGCTGCCTTCAAGGCGGTTGCTGAATTGGGTGGGGGAAGCCAAACAGCCATTCACTCCTCAGCCCTCGGCACGCGTACACCCGGAAGTGCGAGATAGATGTCTGCGATTGCCTCAACCAATTGTCTCTTCTTTGTCTTTCTAGAAAATTTTTTAGACAAAAGTTTAAGCTATAATTAACTCTCCCTGAAAATTTTTAATGTACTAAATTGTTTTTGATATTCCGAAAATAGTTCGACACGTTGTTTTTTTAATTAGTTTAATATATTTAATAATTTTAATGCTTGTTTATTTGTTGATGGGCCAATCTTTAAAAAAATAATATTCTCATTTTTATTAAATTTTCCTATGACTCGTCAAGTCCTAATCATCTTAAATAGAACTTGAAAACTAAAATGTTTAAAATAAATAATTCGAGTAAATACAGTAGTTTATTTGACTATTTTTCATTTAAAATTTTTTCTTCTATCTCCCTCGTTAGTAAGCCTTAATATTGAATAATTTTCCTTTAAAAATTTAATACTTTACTAAGCCATTAAGGCGGGAATGGTTGAAAAATTTATTAAGTCTTATTGATCTTCCAATTTTTTTTTAATAAACCCCATATTATAAAATAATTTATTCAAGTATATTGGAAATATTTAAATATAAATGGTGATTTAACAAATACTCGATATATATTTTTTTTCTTTCAAAGTATTAATCAAATTTTTATGATTTTTAAATATAATCTAGTTAGATAGCTCTTTGAAGATTTTTAAAACGGAATTTTTTATGCATTTAGTAATCAATTTTAGACTCTTGTATCGCTTTAATTCCTGAAATTTATTTATTTATTTTTTTTTTTTGTTTTTATTAGATAAAAAATGAGGTTATATATAAAAGTAAATTAAACGCTTTTTTTATTTATTTGAATACCTGTTTAAGAGTGAAACACCCTTGAAAACTCACCCTGCTAATGTTAACGAATCAATGAGATAATTTTTTTTTCTTTTATTAATAATTCATTCCCCTCTCTCAAGGGTTCGAGCCCTTAAATTTTACTCTCAAGTGGATATTTATTTTAATGATTATTTTTTAATGTTTTTGAAATTTCCCTTCTTCTAATTCCCCCTACCATCGTGCCAACTTGAGAATCGCAACTCCAAATCTTCGAGCTAATTCCAATTCGAGGTTAAATATGCATTTTTATTGCTTAAATTCGCTTGAACTAATTTCATCCCCATGAATGATGAATTTCCAAGTGAACTCCAACACCTTCTTTCTACTCATTAATTGGTTAATAGTTTTTTTCCTTTCAAATCTTTCTTTCCTTCATTTTTTTTAGGCAAATGAATGCACGATGGATTTACGTCAAAAATAATTAATATTCTTTAGAATGAATAGGGTTAATTAATTGCTGTCTCTGCACTTGCCACCTAAATTAAAAGTCAACTTTGAACAAATTAAAGAAACTCTCTTAACTTTTTTTCCTTCTAAGATAATCAAAAAACTATTAAATTGAAGTATCTACTAAAAGTACCCTGAACCTACATCACCCATTTTGTAAATATTATAATACAGCCTAAGAGATAAAAACTAAAAAAGTATTTTTTGCCGATTTTATTTGATGAACTCAAACGCGAGTAATTGATAAATAAATACTTAGCTTCTCTCTATGTCTAGAAGTTTAATGTAATATTTATGATAAAAATAATGGAGGGATTTTTTTTCTCCATTATATAAATAAGCGTTTTATTTTGATGGAAGTGGAAATTTTGGATAAACAATTCCAAAAGTTAATCTAAAGATTTAATTCTCAATTTTATTTTATTTTTCTTTCTTTGTTTGATTCTTTTTTTTTTAGGGCATGAATTTATTTTTATTAATATAAAATATATCTCAAGACTTGATTTTTTGAATTAATTATTTAAAATAAATTTAACTAGGGTAGTTCAATATAAATATTTTTTACTTTATGATTTTTTAGTAAAAAAACATTAAACATTTTTTTTTTTTAAATTCAAAATACGCGATTTTTGAAGGGCGAAGATTCATTGATTTAGACTTTCACGATTATTATACTATTCTAGAGAAATTAGCAAGTAGGAGTGTACTTGTAATTTAGAAATAATAGAAATATTTTTTTAAATAACGGACAAAATATTACAATGACAGATGTGACTATCCAAATCAGGCTTTCTGATTGGCTAGCACAATTTTAGCAGCAGCTCTTAGCAATTATAGTCGAACATGTTTACTTTAATCCTTTTGATTCGCTTTTTTATTTTTCGCCGTGGAATTATGCAACCCGCAATAGAATTAATTCCCTTTCAGTTGCTTGTCTTTTGCACTCCTTATTTTTTTTAAGCATTTGTGTTTGCCTATTTGTTCAATTATATTGTTTTTTTTTTTTTTTAATATACAATTCGTTGATGTAAGTGTATAAATGATTTCCAGACTGTTGTTTAAATGAAAAGGCCAGTCAGTTGCTATGATTACTGCCCGGAAAAAGGTTTTTGACAAAACCGCGAATGTCGATACCAATCGAGGGTCGGGAACCACAACCGGAACAACCTATTATTAACTGATCGATTATTGGTGATATTAGGATCGGAAGCCATTGAATTCGGTTCGGAGAATATAAGAAATTTAGATATGGACATGTGTTTATTTTTCTTTACACTCTCTAACTAACAATTTGAAAATTTTAATACAAGAGATTTTTAAAATTAATAGAATTTTATACATAGAACTTTGAAAATAGTAATCAAAATCTCACATTGTCAAATTTATTATGATTCAATTGGTTTTGGTAAAATTTTAATTGACAGAATTTGTTGAAGCCAATTAATTGAGTTTAATTAAAATTGCTCGTGATTCAAATTTAATTTTCCTTCCCGCCCCACACGTTTCGGTCTCCGAAATCCTTGATGGTTCCTGTTCAAACGCGACTCCTCCCATCTCTTTCCTTGATATTATATTACACTCTAATATGAGAGAAGACGAGAATTAAGACTCCGGATTTTCCTTCCTTACATTGAAACTTGCCATCCGGAATTTTTACAAATTATTAAAATATAATTATACCACTTTAGAGAGAGAGAGAGTATCATATTAATAATTAAATTTCCGTCACAATTAACAACGAAGGATAATAGGAGAGATATAAAGATATTTTGGGAATTTAATTGGTGTCTTTTTGAATATAAAAGTATTTAGGCTCTTAAAAAATTCTCTCAATAGTTCTGATGTGCCCGAGAGTGGAGCCTTGAGCTTAGTCAACAAAAATCTATATTTTTAAAATAAATAAATCATCTTTTTTTAATGCAACTCAAAGGGAAAAGCTATTTTCAAGACAGAACTTCCGACGGCTAAGCGTTTTGGTTGCCTAAGTTCAAGGCTTCACTCTCGTGCACATCAGGCACTAGTAGCGCCGCTGTATAATACAAACAAGGAATAAACAAAATTTAATTAGGAATTATAATTTTTGCATTTGTCAACTCTTAAGCTCTAAATTTTTTTTTTTAATCAATTCATTTGAATTGGCTACCAATCATTTGAAATAAATAGGGATAGGGTCTAAATGGCCTTAGATGCCGAAAAGCCTTCAAACGAATTAAAAAATCACCTTAGGCTCTATAAATATTAATAATCCTTGTAGAAAATTAAAATATTCCGACTCATTTATATAAATTTATTTTCTTTCTTTTAGTGTATTTCAAATAAAAGCTTTTTTTTAAATCTTTTATTTTTATTTTATTAAATTCCTTTTTAAACTCGCTCTCTTACACAAAGAAAAAAGTGTTAAGTAATTCTATTTTAAAGAAAAACTCTAATTAAAGAGAAAGAGCTTATTAAAATGTTTAAAGGGAAGAGTGTAGATACATCTCTTTATAAAAATAAGTATAAGTTATGCTTATAGAATTAATTCTAGAGAATTTTTTTTAATGAAACAGCGATACTTAAAAAAAAAAAATATGTATATTTTATTAAACAAATTTTTCACTCTACGGATCTCTGAAATTTTCGCATCAAAAAAATTTATGCTTCACATGTCAATTGAATTAACTTTGTGTAAACGTAAAACGTAAAGAAAGTCTGCAACGCAGGATTCCATCGCAACGAGTCCCCTGTTTGGCTATTTGCGCTCTTTGAAGCTTTAACCGAGTTAACTCATTTATAGATGATGGTTTCATCGAAGTAATGCAATTACGTATCAGTATTTATCAAGTAAGCACTTCTCTGCGGTTGAAAAGCCCCAATCAAATCTTCCAGCTAAAGCATACTAATTAACACTAGGACCGCATTTAGTGAACTCCTTTTATCTATTTCTTGAATGTCAATGTCTCCAGGGAACCCTTAAGGCGGGTCAGGGTCAGGGCAATCATGTTTGTTTACAAAATATTGCTTTGATTTGAAATTTTATCTTATATTCTTGCTGGCTAAATTTGTGTACCTGTGCTAGATAAACATTCCTTAATTAATGTCTTTTTAAATATGCCAAAGCGTCTACTGAAATTGCATTCTAGGCCAGATGACGCAATAATGAATAAAGCACACCATTTGTTTAGCAAAAATAAATTTTACTTAAAGTGTAAAAAAGTTGGTACCACCAGGAGCAGAACCAAAGATCTGCCATTTCGTACTCGGCAGGTCCGAATAGTTGAGTTCGGAGGCAGAGCATGCTGAGTACAAATTGGCAGAGTCGTGGTTCAAGTCTCGTCGGCGGTACCTACTTTTTCCGATATTCAAGTTATTAGTTGTAGGCCTATATAAAAATTAAATATACAAATTAAACATTAGGTTATTTGTTTCAAAGGTTTGATTAATTATAAAATTAACACTTGATACGTATTTCGACAATTTCCTGGCATCATCAGAAGTGATAACATTCCTTTTTTTCTGGCCAATCAGCGCCCTGACAGGCACATACACACAAGTAAGTTAGCCTCTGGCGCTTTATATTATAGTATGATAATATATCATATTAATTTGATCAATGAGAAATGGTTTTAAAACATCTAGAGAAATCACTATTTTTTAAAAATTGTTTGACCAGGGAACCGAACCAAGGCTTTTGTGCTCCAACCCTCTGAGTGATTGAGACGCGCTTCGTTATATGAGTATATTATTATTCTCAATATTCCCATATATCAGAGTTTGTCTCAATGTCCTAGTGGTTAGAGCGGTTGGTGCACACATTTTTTTAAATATATTTTTGAATTAATAAAACAAATATAAATTGAGTTTTAAACGAAGTGATTTGGAGCGGAGCCTTGCTCCATCTCTTATTTGCCAATTGCAAATATCAACGTTTATCTATCATCTTCAATATGACTAAAATATCAAGCCTATTCTAAGGTAATAATTAACGAAATGGTGAACCTAAGTACTTCCGGTTGCACATTCCATTAATAGTTAAAATTAAATTTTTTATTTACTTGGCATAGCTTGCTTCATTAAGTACTGTTAATGAGTAAAATCACGTCAAGTATTTTTTTTATTCCTGTTGATTTTCTCATCTTGTTGCTTTGTGCTCTGCTTTGGCTCTTCTCGCACTCCTGACTTCAATTTAGCTAATTATTTTATTACAAAATCACGTCTATGAATATCTTATCTTTAATGAATTAATCATTATTCTCTAGACTATTACGATTTCATAATTAGTCAAAGATTGGGGTTCGCATTCTATCCATTATCTACGACACAATTAAATTCAGTAAAACCGAGCTAGAAAATTAATTGAAATCAAAACACCATTAATTTGGACATTGTCTAGATAAATTTCCCTCGGAAATACCTGCGAAATATCTATTTGAGAAAAATATAATAAATTTACATGTTATGCAATTAGAAAGATAATCAAATGTAGCTTATCAGAGGGTGAATTAAAAGGGAAATTAGTCCTTTAAATTTTATTGAAATATCATTTTAGGGAACTTTGTAACTTATGAATAATAAATTAACTGATTAAGATAACCAGGCATTTAAGTTGTTTTTGACAAACGTTAATTATTTTAATTTAATTAACATTTTTTCTCACCATCATAAATTACTAATTTTTTTTTTTAATAATATTTAAATAAAGGTGGAAAAAAGTGTGAACAGTCGCAAAAGAATGAGTTGAAGCTGAAAAGATGCCACTATTTCAATTAATCCCCAAATTTTTTCCTTAGATCAATCAACAATTATAAGAAACTCGATCAGGAAACTAAATTTTTTGTACAATTAGTATAAAATATCTTATTTATTTCAACCAATATGACGTCATCAGTTGGACGTCACATTGGTTGGAATATTTTCTAATAAACTAAAGTAGCTACTGGTAAATAGCCCCATTTCAGCCGCCGCCGGGAGCGCGGGGGGGGCGGGGGGGCGGGTTTTCCGGGGTCGGTTCTCCCGCCCCTGTGCTCGTGGGTTTTTAATTCGCCCCCCCCCACCACTGTTTGGTTTAAATTCTTGATGTTCTCAAGGGTTAAATATTTTGGATGCCCCCCCCCCCGAATTTTATTCTTCTTTCTTCATTTACTTTTTGGTTTAAATTCTGATGACTTCAGGGTTATTTTGCCCCCCCGTTTCTCTTCCATAAAATTTTGGTTATTCTTGTGTCTCAGGGTTTAAGTTGTTTTTGACCCCCCCCCGTTTTCTCTTCTTCTTTACTTTTGGTTTTTTTGGTTCTCAGGGTTTTTTTTGGACCCCCCCCCTTTTTTCTCTTCTTCAATAAAGTTTTTGGTTTTCTGGTCTCAGGGTTTGTTTTTTGGTTGCCCCCCCGTTTTCTTCTTTCTTCTTTACTGTTTTTGGTTTATTCTTGATGTTCTTCAGGGGTTTAAGTTGAGTTTTTTGGTTGCCCCCCCCCCAATTTTTTCTTCTTTCTTCATCTTTTGGTTTTCGTGTCTCAGGGTAGTTTGTTTTTGTTGCCCCCCCCCCGTTTTCTTCTTCTTCAATTCTGTTTTGGTAATTTTGATGATTCTTCAGGGTTGTTTTTTTGGTTGCCCCCCCCGTTTTTTTCTTCTTTTCTTCAAATAAAACTGTTTTTGGTTTAATTCTTGAATGAATATCTATCAGGGATTTGTTTTTTTTTTGTGTTGCCCCCCCCCCCGTTTTTTTCTTCTTTCTCTTCTGCTTTTTGTTATTCTTCTCGTTTATTTTATTAATATTTTCTCCTACTTTTATCTTTTACTTTTTAAACAAATTCCTTTTCGATCCATAATTCCGCAAAACATGAATGAATCTCAACTTTGTTATAAATCTCCTTTAACTAAAAATTTGGTAGTAGTTTTAATGACCATTCTACAAATATTTATAGAACTTTCAACATGGAAACTCCCACTCGTTGCCCAATCAAGGTAAAATCTACGATTAGTATCAAGATTTAAAATATTTGATAAAACTAATCGTTTTCTTCACTGATGGCTTCGAAGCTTTTTTTTTTTTTGATAACGCTCTCATTTTCAATTCAAAACGCCTTAATGTTTCTTTTATTTCCCAATTATCCTACTATACGACGATTAAATAACCAATGAAACTATTTATAACATCGTAAATTGTTTATTTCGTTTGAATAACAAACAGTGGGGGAAATAACGTTGGAAGTCAAAAAGCATCCATTACTGATTATAGGGTAAGAATTATCTCCCAATTTTAAAGTTCCTCTTTTATTAAGAAGCCAAAGTGTTTTTTTTTTTTTTTTTTTTTTTTTTTTATTATAATTATATTTGAATTTTTATTGTAGTGGAAGATCCTAGTTCTCGAGATGCTGCGATCATTGTCATAATCTTTGCGTTATTTAACAACCTAAAATTCTATTGGACTTTTTATTAGATCTCAGAAATTAAAAATTAACATATTACAAAAAAAAATAAAAAATAAACAACAACAAATCTTGACTCTCGTTTTGAAACTGTATAACTAATTCTGGAATTTAGAAAAACAACATTTCTTTTAGAACAGAAAAACAAGAATAATGGATCATTAAAAAACGAATGTAATTTGATTAACTTAGTTAACCGGTCATCGGTATTTAAAAGACGTTTGTATTTTTTTGTATAGAAGAAAAAAAAGAAGCTGATCAATCGTCGAATTTTTTTTTTAACATATACGTATATAATAGGAACAGAATTCAAGAATACACGTCGGCATCGACATTGAGGGGGGTTTTGGTGCAAGGGGTTCGTGATTTACAACGGCCCTGGCGATATCTTATCGGCTGCTGCTAATGAATGCCTCTGCTACAGCGTGAGATAATTCAGACCCCCCCCACTCCAGCCATTGATTTCAGCCATTCATTTCCGCTTCCGACAAGCCCAGGCCTTTGCAGCCACCCGAAACCAATCCAAACCCATCTGCCAATCACTGGTCTATATTAATAACCACCAACTTAGAATAAGCTACCTCAACTAATAGTAAAGAAACCCTACCAAACTATTGATTGAGTTTAACATACTATTGATAGTATTTAGCTGATGGAAATAGAATATCCGACCTCTGTTTTCAACCACTATTATTTAATAGATTAAATTTATCAACAAAATATTTAGCCGCTTACATCAAAATTAAATTCTAGTTTTAAAATTAGATTCGAATTTCGTACTCTTTTTGGGCAAGTAGTAGCTAAAACTGTTCGTCTAAAATTGCTAAGAGATGGCGTTAAGATCGTTCTCCCTAAAGCCAACCAAAAATCTTATTTACTGTCACGTTCGTTATTTTTTAAAACAATTTATTTTTATTTCCAAAATTATTATAGTTTTTTATTTAAAAACAAATTTTGAAATTTTTAAAATTTTTGTATTTTCTATAATAAATTTAAAAAAATAATTATATTTTTTAATTGGAATAAAAATTAAAAACAAAATTTATATTAATTCATTAAATTTCGTCTGGTAACCGTTGGTTCTAGTTAAAACATTATGATTTAAATATATAACCTAGTGCTTAAATTTTATTCAATTCATTAAAAAAAAAAAAAAAAAACTTCATAAGTTATTTGAGATAGAAATTTAGAAGCTTACTTTTCCTTTTAAGTATGATGGAACTTGTTTCTTCTGTAATCTTTTCAGAATTACGGTACAGTAAATACTTGATTATCCGGAGTAAGCAACTTTATATATTCTATGACATGTTTAGACAATATATAAATAGGAAAACTTTTGAATTTATATTTTTAATTAAAATATTTTTTAATTTCTAATATCTCATAAATTATGCTCTATTACAAGTAAAGTTTAAATTACTTTTTTTATACCTTATGATATTTTAATAACCGGAATAAATTATTTTATAGAATAAAATTGTTTTTTTTTTTAATAATATAAAATAAGTTACAAACATATATCTTAAAAAAGCGTATTTTTTCCTATTTAAATTGTTTGTAAACAAATATGCCTATATAATCAATTACTTTTTAATTAATTCAAGATTAAATATAATATCAATGACGGAATAAATTATTGATAAAATCATTTTATTATATATTACTGGTATTACGCGCCAGAAACACCTGATGGCTTCGGCAATTTAATTCGCTATTCGTGTTGTAATAATAAATAAATTTAATATCATCCTGAATAAAAACTATGATAGCATTCAGTTTTTCAAAAAATATTTGATCTGAGAAAAAATAATAGATTTGAATCTTTTTATGGATCCCTCCTTAGTCGATGACAATATATTGTACCATGGTGGCAGAAATTAATTCTTGTTTGGTTTCATGAAGATAGACAACCCAATACAATGAATTTTAACAACTGCGCATGCGTGATCCCTCTAGTGTGTGAGTTGGTCATTTCTGTTGTCTATCTTCCATGAGCCAAACAAGTATTATGACGATGGTGTGCACTTGAATTAATATTTTCGAAAAACTTTTTTTTATTACTGTTTGTACTGGGTACATATGGGTCATACGACAATAAGGGCAGTCAGACTCGCCATATTTACCAGATATGGTCCCCTAATTTCTTCAAAAATTGTTTCTCTCTATAAAAACATTTCTTAATAGGTCTCTGAAGTTACTTTTTTCTTTATTTCGTAGACATTTTTCTTTTTACTAGTTTGTGGAGATAATTAGGAACGCAATTATGCGTTAATTTCAACCATAAACTAAAATGTAATATCAATTTTATATACTAAATCGGGTTTAAATAATAAAATTAAATATTTAAATCGTGGCTTGAAGTAATCTCTCTCTCTTCTCTCTCTCTCTCTCTCTCTCTCTCTTGCAAGTTCTCTTGCGTAATTCGAAATCATGATCCGATTATCTGAAAACTCATCTTCCAATTGCGAATCCCACCAAGGAGAGAGAGAGAGATACTCTCTCTCTCTCTCTCTCTCTCTCTCATATCTCTTTTACTTTCTCTCTTCCCCTCCCCCTTACACAAATGACTTGTCAGCTAGCACGTTTTTGACATTTTGGCATTTTTAAATTTCGAAGCGACCCAAATTGTTCTGGTTCTGATCAGAATATTAAGAGAAACGAGAATTATTATTTGTTCTTGGGAGATTTTAATTACTCCCTTATGAATATTTATGATCATTTGTTTTTACAAATTATTACATTAATGTGTAGAACATTTCAACACTCTTGATTTGATTTAATATACGTTTAAATGTATACTGGCTTTTTAATTTACTCTTTATAAATTACACTCCATTTCGACCTTAATATTAATTAAATCCTCTATTTTAAAAATGTTTTTCAATTTATTTAAAAATTTTTTAGCGTCATCAACTAAACTTGTGGACTTTAATTTGCTAAGGTTCAAATTTTAAAATTTTTATTCTCAAATGCATTTAGTCTGGTGTGATCAGCACGGTGCACAACTTTCTCTTACCGAAGGGTAAGAGAAAGTTGTGTGCTGTGCCCCAGTCAAATTAATTGGAAAGTTCTTTAAGGTGCAGCTCCAGATTTTAATTTTTTTAAGCAGCTAAACAATAAAGGACACTAGAGCGCTCTGGTGGCGAACGCATGTAACCATCTTGACCTTCACTTCTATTCAGTGTTTGTTAGTATGCAATTAGAAGCTGTTCGCATTGTTTTGTGCTAATAAAATTTTGGTCGTTTGTGTTCTTTGAAAATAGTGAAATTTTAATAGTGAGTTGAATCTTTTAGTGTGAAATAGTTCCAAATATCAAAACGTCTCTTCTGAAGTGCTGAAGTGAATGACCCTTTCATATAAGGTAATTTATAAATATTAATCTCATTTTAAAAAGTCATGCTCATCATTTGGCCATCTTTAAAAAAAATTAATTTTTTTTTTATTGTTGAACCAAAATCCACCAAATATTTAATAAAATATTTCAAAAATTCTGAATTCAATCATTTTGGATTGTTAATGTTGGATTTTTTTACTTCCTTTTTTAAATAAGACAGAGAAGGTAGAGGAAAATAGGGGAATAGCAGGGCAAAGCGAGGGAAGAGATAGCTGTCCTCCCCTCCTCAGCTATTACCCCCTCTCCTAGCACTTTTATGTCTCCTCTAAACATAAGCCCTCGTTAGGGGCGGGGGGGGGGGCAGGAGTGGCGCCTTTCTCTCACCCCCCCCCGTTTCTGAGAATATACTAGTCCCAAAACTAATTTTTTATTTTCTCGGAAAGCTGAGAAAAGTGAGATATGTAAACGGACAAAATATTTGTAATAAATTGGAGAATACGAGGCTTATTTATCCTTTTTACTTTCTCTTACCTCTATATATGTTAATATATAGAATATATAGAGAGAAAGTATTGGATCCATGTCGAAAATTCGATGTCGAGATTTTGATGAATATACACGTTTTGAGGTCCCCTGAATCCAAAAAGTGGTTTTCGCGACATGGTCCGCCTGTCTGTGTGTGTGAATCTATTCATATTAGTAATTTTCATCCCTAATGGAATAAATTTTTTAGGATAGACCCATTCAGATACAAATAGATTGGCATGACTAAGAACAAGTGCTATTAACATAAAAAAGATAAAATTCCTAAAATTTTATAAAATTTGGTCAACTCCCATTTTTATTGTTTGGAATGGATACCAAAGGATATATTTACATTGTTCATGGGAAAGCGTAATATTTAATTAAAAAAAAAAAAAAAAAAAAAAAAACATTGATTAAATAATATTTAAATATAATATTTCACAAAAAGAAGTGAAATCTCAGCCAAAAACATCGGAGATGCAAAAAAGGGCGCCTCGAATTATTTTTGCCCAGAGTCGAGGTGAAATCAAAAAAATGCGCCTCACTTTTCTGAGTTATATATAAGCGAGGATATATGAAACAAATAAAATTCTGTAGGGGTTTTATTTAAGTGAAAATATTTCCTCGCTTTTATATACAATAACTCAGAAAAGCGAGGCGCATTTTTTTGATTTCACCTCGACGCTGAGCAAAAATAATGCGAGGGGCACCTTTTTGCATCTCCGATGTTTTTGGCTGAGTAAATATTTTGACGGATTTTATCACTTTAATTAATATCTTTTCAACTCGTTTCTCCTCCCTTGGCAAATAATAACAAATGGTAATTGAGACTTTTGATTGAAATCTTTTTTTTTTATATTTTCACTCTGAATAGAATAAAAAAAGAGCAAATTTATACATCACTTAAGGCGGCCCTCCGAGTCCTTAGATGATACTTAGAAGTTGGCAGAGGAAAAAAAAGGGCTCTCGAAATGTTTGATCTAGCCCTTGAAAAGAGAATCATTTACAATCTTTATTAAGCAAATTGAAGAGGGTCTGGTCTGATACATCCAAGAATTATCTTTTGAACTTTGCAGATAAACAGGGATCGAATTTTTTTTCCTTTTGTCTAACAGATTGAACTTAGATTTTCGAATATTAACCTGACTAAAAATATCGAGAGCACCGAAAAAAAAGATTTAATTTTTTTAATGGTATCGCAGACATACCCAATCGTTTATCTTCACAAATCTAATAATGGATCTAAACAAAATTTTATTTATAAATAATGTAAATTTTATTGGCTTTATAAACTTTCAAGGACAATTGAGTTAAATAAAATTTGCTTCTAGGCTCACATCTAGTGACTATATGAATTGTGAGCGTGAGCTACCCAAGCTAAGAATGACTTCTTCTTCTGTCACTCATTACTCGCTATCAATCTGTAATATAATAAATATTTTTTTTTTTTTTTTTTGGAATGGGTGCATAAGGTCCGAAGACCTATAATGACCAATAGTCATATGCAGCCAGGAAGAAAATAAAACAAAAGGAGAAGCATAAAGGGGAAACTCAACTGCGGGAACTGAGAAGATGCCTGTTGAGGTTAGACTTGAAAGTCTGAAGATTGTAGGTTTTGGGGAGATAGACGCAGGAGCTTGTTCCAATCACGGGAGGTCATGGGGACAAAGGAAGAATGAAATTGTTTTGTTCTGTTAGTCGTGATCTGAACAGCATAGGGATGCTGAGAAGATGCCTCTCTTGTGTTCCGTGAATATGTTGCATTGGGTGGGATAATTGATTTTAATTCGGCAGAGCATTGACCATGGTAATACCTGTAGAAGAGAGATAGTGCAGATACTCTTCTTCTATGATCTAGTGAGCAGGTGGCAAGGTGACTGCAGTAAGGGTAGAATCACCTATCAGTCTAATTGCACGCCTCTGTATGGCTTCCAAGGAGGAGAGGCGTCTTTCGACGCCCCTCGCCAAAGGTGGGAACAATATTCAAGACACGGCCGAATTTGGGCTTTATAGAGGATTAGGAGTTGTTGGGAGGAAAAGTAACGCTTCGTTTTGAATAGGAAACCCAATTTCCTTGCGGTAGATTTAACCACAGAAGAGATGTGGTTGCTCCAGGAGAGATCAGATGTAACTGTCACTCCCAGAACAGAAAATGAATCTTTGAACTCGAGACTATTATTGCTGTAAATAAGGGGAGGGCAAATCCTATTTTTTTGTCTAGAAATTAAACAACATTGGGTTTTTTGGGAATTGAATTTTACTTGATTGAGGTTTCCCCATTCCTCCAAGAGACCAAGATCATCATTTATCGACGACACAGCCCCCAGACGACCAGTGGATGAGGTTTCACCAGTCTGACTGAGGCAGGGTACTGTCATCAGCAAAGCAATGAATTGGGTTGGAGGTTACTCCCATGAGATCGTTAATGTACATAAGGAATAGGGTGGGAGAGAGGACAGAACCCTGGGGAACACCTGCGTTGATTGAATGCGGAATAGAAGACACACCGTCGACTACAACCGAGATCTTTCGCTCCGTTAGAAAGCTCTTGATCCACTGGCACAGCTCAGAGGATAGGCCAAAAGATGGAAGTTTAGCATAAAGATTTTTATGCCATACCTGATCGAAAGCCTTCGAAATGTCAAGAGCAACTGCAATAGTTTCCCTTTCATTTCCATGGCTTTGTTCCAGAGGTGTGTGACAAAGCTCAAAATATCCCCCTATAATATTATAGTAACGGTAATAGTATTAGTAACGAGTCTACGTACTTAGTAGCATCTAATTTAATTGTCCAGAAACAAAAATATTTTTCTAGCTGGACTCTCTATACTTTTTGACACCGTTCACTACATCAGTATTCATATCGGCCCTTATTAAAAATATTTTGTCTTTTAATGACAGATAAAATGTTTTGTACAATCGACGCCTCAAAGGCCTGATGTGCTCGAGTGGAGCCTTGAGCGTAGGCAACCAAAATGCTTATCCGTCGGAATTGTCATCTTAAAAGTAACTTTTCCCCTTCAGTTGCATTAAAAAAAAAATACTATTTATTTATTTTAAAAATATTGGTTTTGATGAGTAAACTCAAGGCTCCACTTTCGTCACTTGTGCCCCTACTGCACAGTATAAATTATATTTATTATTAGAATTACTCAATATTTGAGATTAAGAAGAATAAAACCAGCAGATTGATTAATTCTCATTCATGTCATTTGAATTTAATTTATTTTTAAAGATTGTTGCCCATGGAAGGGATTTTTAATTTCTGATTAATATTGTAAATATTAAATAGTATTTTGAATCAGAGATTCTTGAGCGGGACGGGAAGGCTTGGCTACCCTCCCTCCCCTCGTCAGGAGAAACCTCCCCCTCCCGTCCGCCGGCCAGCTACCCCTCTTACCCCTCTTTTCCCTGCGTTCATAGTGAGGGCCTCGTGCGAAGCTCTACAAGCACTCTCGTGCAAATCCTTATTTAATCTCAAATTATCCAGGTAATTACTTTATTTTCACTTTATATCTTTATATATATTCAATCCGTATATGAAATGCTTCAAAATGAACATAATTTTATTTGGTTAGGACATCTCTTCAATTATTAAATTGGTGCTTTTCAACTGAGATTCCACGACCCCCCACACCAATTGAGAAAATAGCCGACGAATTTCAAAAAGGAATAGAATCTCTTTAAAAAGGTAATTCTCTCCAAATTATTCAAATTCATTCACATAAATAGATCTAAAGACTATGAACTGAAAAGCTCTTGATACATAGGGGGGCTCTGTGCGAGGGAGAGGGGGAAGGAGATGCCATACTTTTTACTTTCTCTTACCTATATATGAAATATATTTCCTTACAGAAAAATTCTAAAGTCTCTTAAAGCCGGTTTCTTCAGTTAGAGTCAGTTAGTTGGCCTATAGTTAGTTTGTAATGCAGAAACCCTCTTCCAGGGAACAAACTCTCTTCAGTATTAAAGATTTTGTGAAGCTAACAATTTAATAAACACATAACTTATAAAAATTATTAAAAATAAAAATTGAAATTAATTTAAATAAATATTGAAAATTAAAATAATTAATTATAAAAAAATTAATTTTTTTATCAAAATATAAAAAGTGCAATGCGTTAGCTAAGTTGGGAGAATATTCGACTCGCCAGAGAGAGTTGCCAATAGGGCTGGACGGTAATGGATTTTAATTACCGACCTCGATAATGAAAAAAAAAACCGGTTTTTCTCGAAAGTCGGTAAAAATTTTTTACCGCCCGCGGAACAGAAATTTGCCGCCGCGGCACATTTTTTTTTCACGGCACATTTTTTTTCGCGGAACCAGAATTTTTCCCCGTCCGAAAAAATATTTTACCTTTTTTTTAGAGACGCTAATTTTTTTTGCCGCCCGCGGAACAGAAATTTGCAAATTTGCCGCCGCGGCACATTTTTTTTTCACGGCACATTTTTTTTCGCGGAACCAGAATTTTTCCCGTCCGAAAAAATATTTTACCTTTTTTTAGAGACGCTAATTTTTTTTGCCGCCCGCGGAACAGAAATTTGCAAATTTGCCGCCGCGGCACATTTTTTTTTCACGGCACATTTTTTTTTCGCGGAACCAGAATTTTTCCCCGTCCGAAAAAATATTTTACCTTTTTTTTAGAGACGCTAATTTTTGCCGCCCGCGGAACGAACATTTTTTTTCGCGGAACCAAAATTTTTTACCGTCCGAAAAAATAAGTTTTTACCGACTTTCGAAAAAAAAACCGGTTTTTACCGAATTAGAGGTTCGTTACCGCGTTTTTCTGTAAAAAATTTTTACCGGTTTTTACCGGTAAACCGGTTTACCGTCCAGCCCTAGTTGCCAACCCTCGAATGAAGTAACAACTTAGGTATTAGAAAATATTCAAATAACCAACTTCAACACCTTGCTATATATCCTAGATATATAATCTTGACGGACATAAAATGCGTAATAACAAAAAAAGCGATAGACTGCAGATTGCTTTGTTTGCTAGGTGTAATGAGGAATTGTTTCAAAGGTCATTGGTTCGTTCTCAGTCTTGAATGATAAAATTTATTTTTATTGTTGTTTAGCTTTATTTATTTTTTCTTGTGATCAAGTTATGTATGAGTATAATATAATTATTATATTGATATTTTCTCACTTTGTTTTATAGAATTTATTATTTTTACTTTTTATTAATGTTTTAATATTTTCTTTCCCTTCATCAATTTATATTTTATTTATTAGGCCTAATAAAAAAATCTGGTGTGACTGGCGCACAGCACACAACTTTCTCTTACCGTTGGTATTCAAATTCATTTTCTGGCTCTTCTTTCCATAGACTCATGTTAAATCCCAATGGGGATTTTCATATTAATTTCTATTCAAAAAGGGGTACCCTTTGGGACTTTTTACTCTATTGTTTATAAAATATTCAAATATGAGATTAAAATTTTGAAAAATAACCATAGTTTATTTCAAGCAGTCAACATTTAAAACGTAAATTTGGAACGAAGGTGTTATGGGAAACTAAATATATCTCGATACAAAAAATCTGGTGTGTCAGCACCGTGCTGGCATTATATTGCATTATATTAAGAGCCTGCTCCTCTCTCTACTTGTTTCTCGTCCCCAATATTGAAAGAATTTAGCAATGATATTTATTTCTATTTTTAATTAATTAATCACGCAAATAATTTATGGCTCCGGCACTCTTCAATTATTTTCTATTAAATTTTCAAACTCTTTCGGACCTGCGAATCCGATATCTTTATGCAAATTGGTTCATATAAAAAACGATTGCTTTTCTTCGACCTTGACTAAATAATATTTCATATATCAATATATACGGGTCTATATATTTATTATAAAATCGCCTTGGGGTTAGAATCGAAAATAGGAGAGGCCGTGCCGTGGATGAACCGAATTCATATTCAAATAGCGGATTGTTGTTGATTTATTTGCTCCTTATACAAAAATTTCACACTAAATCAAACAAATAAAATACTAATTAATAGTTGAAAGGGATTTAAATTTCGAAAAGTCCCCTCCCTCCCTAAAAGACACCCCCCTTCCCCCTGTTTTCCGGCTTTTGAACCTTCTTGCCTCTTGAAAGACTCAACTTGGAAACTTTTTGATTTAACAACCAACACGCCCTTCCCTTCGTTGCCGGAATATTTTTGAATATGTCGCTGTATCTTAAAGAATAATATATGCATCATTCAGTCTTTTGCTTTATTTTATTTTTTTTTTTTATTCATCAAACACGTGCCAAGGGTGAGATTCAAAGGGGGAGAAGAGTCAAAAAAATAAGTACAAAGGGGACGTGGGGGAAAACGGATAAAATTTCCCTTAACAACTTTCATTTGATTATTAATCGAAAATTCTTTACATGGGATTATTGCTTATAAAAATTGTATGCACAAGGCTGTGTTTTACCACAAACGTAAAACCGAAATTATTTTGTAATAGAAATAAAAAGTTTTTCATTTCTTTTTATGAAAAAAAAGTAGATAAATTTTTTTATATTCTCCCCGGCATCTCCGGAACACTAACTTTGCATCAAGTAAGCACACCGATGTTTCTGAGGGCATGGAGATCCCGGGTTCATCTCCCTAGGGCAGGGTCATTTAATCCAACCTCTTCTTCTTCTCTCCTCGCCTTAATCCCGCGATGCGGGGTCGGCGGACTTGACTCTTTCCCCCAACCCTATCTATTTTTACGACCGGAAGAAATAGGACAGGCCGGCCCGTCGTACTGTCTGACGCCTGTTGAAAAGAGGAAGGAAGAGACAGACATACAAAGAACTGAAAGACTGTCTGTCCCAGCTCGGGTAGCTCGTGGCCGCCCTCCACGTACCCACAAGATGTGGGCCCCTGAGCAAAGGGTCATTTAATCCAACAGCCAAGAAATTTACCAGACATGGAATTAATTTTAATCGAATATATGAAGAAAATTAAAAACAACAGTGAAGAAGAAAAAATTTCGCCTTTGGCGAGCAATTGTGAAATGTTTTAAATTTCCCTCACTGACTCTCCCTCTCACTCTGGCAAATCAGCGAGAGAACAGGCACATACAAAGGAAGTGAGTGGCTAGCGCTTTATATATAGACTAATAATGATATACGACCGAAATGTGTGGTTTTAGAGTGAACCATCAACTGACGAACGTTCGCACCTATGTCAGGAGTTGTCAAGCCCGAGGCAAACAAAATTGATGAAGGCGGAAGAATTGGCCGAAACGTCAACAAAGCAAAAAATCTGGTGTGACTGGCGCACAGCACACAACTTTCTCTTACCTTCGGTAATCGAAAGTTGTGTACTGTGCTTGTCACACCAGATTTTGTGTCGTATATATTTAGTTCCCGACAGTACGGAACATTTGAATTCAGATGTAAAATTTATAAGTATGGGAAAATATTTATATTTTGTTACCATGGCAACCATTTCTCCTATCTTCCCTATGAAATACAAGAGTAAAGTGGTCTTCAGAAGATTTCAATCGCAAAATGAGAATATACATTTTAAAGAGCATCTAAAAAATAATTGATTTTTGAATTTAAAAAAATCGTTTGAGCAAATTTTGAGAAAATCGAAAAAAACTGAAAAAGTACATCAGTAAAGTACTAGTAATCTTTGGCCGATTTTGATTAAAAGCTTATTTTCCGGTCCCGGGGGTGTTTAACTTAAATATAAAACTTCAACCTCGTAGCTCAATTCCTTCATGCTTAAAATTGAACACACACACACCACACCACCACACACACACACACACACACACACACACACACACACACACACACAGACAGACCATGTCGCGAAAACCACTTTTTGGATTCAGGGGACCTCAAAACGTGAAGATCCATCAAAATCTCGACATCGAATTTTTGACATGAATCCAATACTTTCTCTCTATATATATATTACATATATACATAGGTAAGAGAAAGTAAAAAGAAAAGAAAAAGTTTTTTCTTTATTTTGATTTGGCTGCCTTGATTCGCTCATTATTAATTATACATTCAGCCAAGCAGAAGCGATGAAATTGATTTTTGTGACCACGACCGAAATGTCGACTGGAAAATAAATAAGTATTTCTCTTTAACTGAATCTTTTGTTATTTTAACATTTCCACACTTTAAAACCACCATCGACTTATGGATTTAAAAAAATTTTCTGAAAAAAATAATGTTTATACTTTTTTTTTTTGTTTATAATGAACAGTCGGAACGACTTAAAAAAAAGTAAAAAGTAAACTTATTAATTGATTTCAAACAATAAAATATCAGAAATATAAAGTGAAAGGATCGGATATCCAATTTTCTACTTTATTAAGTATAAATAGCATGAGGCATTTACTTTCCTGGTGCACAAACTACCTTATAGAAAGATAGAATAATTTAAAATTCCGAATAAATTAACTAAGATCGCAAGGATCATGATTCTTTGTAATTTTACAATCGGCTCGTTAATAGTGCTTAATTGTCTTATTGCTACAATATATTAGAGGCCAGGGCTCATTAGCGAAGGGGAACCCGCCGATGGTCCATTGTGTACGATTGTGTGAGATTGTGCGCGATTGTGTGCGGGACTCGCTCGTCCATTATCCTCCGTTTCTTCGGCAAATGGCTGCTAACCTCGGCCTCGGCAAATACTCTTTGTTTCTTAATAATTTATTGTATTACACACCGTTCAATTTATATTTAATGAATCAACAATTCTCTAAAATGAATATAAACGTTTGTTATTCATGTATTTTTTAAGATTATTGTAAAAAAGTACGAGTAAGAAATATCGATGTTTTACTCAAACAGATTAATGATTATAATCTATTTAAAATTTCTTTTGTATGGGTTCTCGGCGGAGGGGAAAGGCATTTAATTTAAGTAAGCAGTTTTCCCTTGCCAGTATTAATAAGAAAATAGTTAACCTCCCCCCCCACACCTCTTGGAAAAATCTAGTGTGACTGGTAGCACAGCACACAACCTCTCTTACCTTCGGCAATTGAAAATTGTGTCCTCTGCCTGCCATCCCAGATTTTTGGGTCGACATACTCGGGTATCTTTAATTTCCACCGATATATTAAAATTCGAGATGTACAATTTATAAAATATTTATATTTTGTTACAAAGGCAACCATTTCTCCTATATTTCTTATGAAGTAAAAGAGTCAAGTGCTTCAAACAATTTTGAGGGCAAAACACGTTTGTAAAAGGCATCTAAAAAATAATGATTTTTAAATTTTGAGAAAATCAGAAAAAACTGAATAAGTACATTATTAAAGCACTAGTACTTTTTGGCCTATTTTGTTCAAAAGCTTATTTTCATGCCTCAGGGGGGGGAGTGCCTAACTTAAATATAAAATTTCAATCTCGTAGCTCAATTCCTTCATGCTTTAAATTTAATGCAGACACAATTTTGTGGGACCTCAAAACATGTATTTCCATCAAAAGCTTGACATGAATTCACTACTTTCTCTCTATACCTTTATATAGCTATAAGAAAAAGTAAAAATAGCTCGACTTTTATTTTATTGTTTTGTCGGCAAAAGTAAGCAAATGTATTACCTCTCCCTTGCTTACGTAAAACTTGAATTGCCCAATGGAGATGTGCACCATTGAAAGATCGGGAGTAAAAATCTGACACTGTTAGTGGCTGCAATGGCATTTGCGTCAGCCAACCGCCTCCCGTCACTTCCAATTCACATGCTCTATACTCAAGTTTCATTAAATAGAATATATTATAGAAATCACAATTTTACCAATAAAAATTTTTATTTTGAACTTATCTTTGATTCTAATAAAATTTTTCTTAAATACTATCACTTTCACAAAAATTTTATTTGCCTCTTTTTCTTTGCTCTCCTCTAACCAAATTTTTATTCTTAGATTTTTTTTATTTTTATCAGGCCGAGAAATTTTGTTCCCTTTTTGTCCAAATTCTTGATCAGGTTAATTTTTAACTAACAATATTCTACAATTATTATTTGAGGATTCGAAGCCTCAAATGTCGTATAACTTTACACATTTTCATTTATTTCCCCACGTCAATTTATTTGAATACAAATAACAAATCTAATTAATAAATTTTTTAAATCAATAAAATAATTATATATCGAAAAATGTTCAATTAAACGTGACCCCTGAAGTTAGAATAATATATTATAATTTCCAGACATAAAATTGTACCAATTATTCAAAACATATTGAGCTCTAATTATAGCCATAGGGACTTTCATAACTCGTTTTAAAATTATACCAATATTTAATAATAAATTGAAAAAAAATTCTATATATAATTTATATATGGCATAAATAAAATTAAAATTCTAAAACAACATTTATTTATTATTGGATTTGTTTATATTGTTCTTGTTCATTCATGTTCGAAGGTTTTTAGCGAATTAAAAATGTTTAAAAATTATTAGGATAACATGTTTCAGAAAAATATACAATACAGAATGGGTTTGTACTCTATTTAATGAAACTTTGGCATTGAGCTTTTGGAGGAGCTCCACTCACTCACGGCACTTCGTTGCACGGTCCTGGAAGCGCCGCAATACTTGAGTTATTTTAAATAGACTAAATTTATATTTCAAAAGCCTCTTCCAGCACTGCGGGGTCGGCTAGTAGAAATATTATTGAAACTTATTTCTTATGAAAACAAATAAGTAAATCCGGGTGACTATTCAAGGATTTTATTTCCTTTCTATATTTCCACTAGCCAATAGGCTATAAAACGCTTTAAAAAAATCGATTTAAAACATGCAAAGTCGTCGATCTCAGTTGCTTCGTAGATTCATCTGCAATTGCTATGCAAATGCATCGGCATCCAATTACGAAAGGGCGAGGCGTTAACGTTATTTATATATATTGCACAAAAGATGCTTCAATTTGCAATATTTTTTTTTTAACTTGTTATAAGTAAATTAAGAATATTTTAATTCATGAAGGCGTATTTTTATTATATTATTGTAATAATACATATCAGCTTCACCTGTTTGTTACTAGAATTAATTCCATATATAATTGGATTATTCAATTGGATATTTAACAAGTAAATTTGGTAATTTAAAAATTTAATAGGCCATTTTTTAATACCATGTAGGCTATTTTGGCATTTCGAACCTTGATCATTAACTGTCATCTTTTGTTCTTTTCCTTTCTGTCGATTATTTGTCCCTAGAATAGTCCCGACCCTTTTGCTAGGCCAGTATATCTTTGTAGATGCTTTTGATATTTCCTCAGATCTTAATCAGCCCTTTCGAAAATTTGCCTTCTTTGATGGATTAGTAGAAGAAAAAATAGAATAAAAAGTTACATGGGACCAAATAAAATAGTTCTTTCACAGAGCCCGGAACCAGTCTAAGAGCAGTCACACGTGCACTAAAAACTGGAGAGATGGTACCATGGAAGGAAGAAAACAAAAAGCTATCTGGACTCATTTCTCTAAACAGAAATGAATAAATAAATAAGTCTAACAGGACACTTTAAAATATCACTCATTGAAGATGGCCAGATATACAGTATGTGGTCTCTGCAACCAGGCGGTGCGCCAGTCACACCAGATTTTTTTTTAAATTATAAGCCTATAGCAAAGGAACACATTGCTCAGGGACCCACACCTTGTGGGTACGTGGATGGCGACCACGAGCTGCCCGAGCTGTGACAGGCAGTCCTTCAGTTCTTTCTGTCTGTCTCTACCTTCCTCTTTTCAACAGGCGTCAGACCATGCGACGGGCCCGCCTATTCTATTTCTTCCGGTCGCAAAAACGCGTGATAGGGCTGGAGGGTAAAAGTGAGGTCCGCCGACCCCGCATCGGAAATAAAGCGAGGTCAGAAGAAGAAGAAGATAGCGAAGGAACACACTTGCTTACGAATAAGAAACAATTTATACCTTGCCAAAATTTCAACACATCCAAGAATTTAACATTTTTTAGGAACTTTATTAATTTTTGCCCCATTCTTTCGATTACATACAAAATAATTTCTTTAATGAGTGGTGTGAATTTTTTGAATTTTTATTATATTTGGAATTTTCGCAGATTATTAATCTTATGTTTTTTTAAACCAATTATCTTAAATTTTCATTAGAAATGGAAGTTGTATTTTTTTTAAATTGCATTTGCTTCCTAAAATTTTTTTTTGACTTTCATCTACTTAATAACGACTAATACTTCGAAATGAAGATATCAACGGAAATACATGTTTTAAGGTCCATTAATGCGTGTGTGTGAAAATTAAAGTATTTTTAAATATAATTTAAACTTATACTAACATGCGTATGGATGCTTGGACTGAATGTTACTAGAACTTACTGATATACTTTTTACTTTCTTTTACCTTTATAGATGGTCAGTCTGTGTTTGAGTGAACAAAATATATCAAGAACAAAAAAACGCACAAGACTCAAATTTCATTTTTAATTAAGATACCCCCTGGCATTTAACACGAAGCTTTTGTATTAAATTGACCAAAACGTATTAGTACTTTACTGATGTAATTACTTTTTTAATGTTTTCAAAATCTAAGTATGCGACCATTCACGTTTAAATTTTTTATTTTCTTATAGTTCAACTAATTTTTTTTCCATACTGGGTCCTATTTGCTTTATTAAAGGCCTAGCCTATTTATTTTTGTTCTAATATATAAATCCCCTGACGGATAATTTGTCTTAAATTTTTGATTTAGAACATTTTAGAAGACCTATAGACCCTATATATAAAAATTATTGCACCCAAACTTTTTTTAAATAAATTTATCAAAGTACAAAAAAATGTTAGGTTTTTTGAGTATGAAGAACGGTGACAAGTATAAACTTTTATATAAAAATACTCCAAGAATTAGCGGTGGCAAAAATGGCTGATGGCCTAATGCCAACAGTTCTTTTAAATAAATAAATAAAAATAAATACTCCAAGAATAAAATAATTTAAATAAAATTCGCTGACACCTCCAAATTTGTTTTCCCATTTTTTTTTTTTTTTTTTATTTTTTATTTTAATATTTTTCAGAAATAACAACTCGCGAGAGATAACAATGCCAATGATAAAGAGACAGAGAAAATGAGTAGTTAATGATTTAAATAATTATCATTATGGTAATGAAAGCATGTCCTTTAATTAACTATAAAACTTAGGTTAATTAAAAGTTTACTTAATAAAACAGCCCAGTATCATCCGTGATACACACACACATCACACACACACACACACACACACACACACACACACACACACACACACACACACACACACACACACACACACACACACACACACACACACACACACGCATCTTAGGCGGGGAAAAGAGAAATTGATAAATTATTAACGAGCACAATACCTTCTTGCCTTGTTCATAGATTTCTTGTCAATTAATAAATAATACCATTATTATTAATAAATTTTTTAGTATTCTATATTTTACGTATTCAAATTAGTCTGTAATTAGATTTAAAAATTAATGATCAAAAAGACCTAACCCCTCGATTTAAATAGTATTTGATTTTTACTTTTTAGTCTTTACAAGGCTTTAGATAAAATCCTAAAGGGCCTTCTCTACTAATTGGAAAATTTTTCGACATTTTTGTCCCAAGCATATTTTTGTTAAATATTATAAAAACAATTACGTACAATGAAAGGCATTAAAAAAATGAAATGTGAATCTGCTAAAAGCCTTCGCAAAATCCTTATATTTTGTGAGTTATGGTCCAGTGGCTGCTTGAAGATTTGTTTATATTAAATAAATATTTTTATTTAATGAAATTTGAAATAGACCCATAATTGAGAATTCTGAGCTATATGGCAGGTTAGAAACAGAAAGAAACAGCCCCATTACTGAATAATAAGTATTAGTAAAGACCCCTTGAATTGACTGTGGGACTGTGGCCAAAGGACTGTTTTTTTTTTTTTCATATCTAGTTACATAGCATAAAATCTTTTTAAATTTAAATTGAAAAGGCAGACGTTATAACATAGCCCTACTAGATAAGTAATTATTAAAAAAAAAAAAAAAAAAAAAAACATTTCGATTTTAACACTGCAAACAATTAAGATAATGCCTGCCCGGGGACTGTTAAAACTAGCCGTCGAAACACGAGTTCACTGACAAACGCAGGGCTAACAGTGACTAAATGGCGTCAGCCCGCATCACCCTGTATTGGGAACGAACTTCACACTGAATTGCGTTACATTTCGCGATCTAACGACCGCGCCGATGCATAGTGTGATGTCAGTGCAATTTTAAACCCCCGAAAGCAGTAATACTGTATTACAATAGTAGAGTGAGTGACCATATTAAAGCACCAACCCCTGTGATATTTTTAATTGTTTGTATAAAAGAAGATTAAAATTTTTATTGGAATTCTCTACGTTTGAACCACAGATTTCCATGAAAAATGTTTCATATTTTAAACAAACAATGAAATAATCACATGAGAGACGCATAGGTAGTGCTTTAATATTTTCACTCATTGACATAAACTCATATTCGCGTTCGGTAATTTATCATGACTAAACCAAGAAGAAAATGAAGGAGACGTATATGCTCCGAAACTTCAAAATATAGCGAGATGATACTAATATATTAATTTACATTTGCAATTTATAATTTTTCCAATAATTTTGCACCAAGAAACATAAAATTAATGAAATTGTACGACTCATTGTTTTCGATTAACGGTTTAGCCAACGCCCGCTCTGCATCTTCTTTTAATGTGTCAAAGGATTGAGAGTATAATGGAAGAGAATTTAAGGATGTCACTGCAAGCTAAAAGCCGGAGCCTGAATCACTCTTGACGAGATCGCTGACCTGCTGTGGATGGCAAAGCAACATCCCAGGCCATGTTCTTCTCGCATCTCCCATAAATTAGCCGGTCCTAACTGTACCGTGGCCGGCCGACCTTAGATTGAGACCCGTCCACCCGTCTACCGGGTCAACAAGTGGGACCCATGACCCAAGAAACCAGCAACCGGAGCAACCGCGACTAACACTCACTCACCATCACTAATTTTACTAACATGACCAACTTAATAATTTTTCTTATCTATATCAGGAAATTGAATGTCCAATATCTTCAAGATATTTTAAAGGATGTTTATATAAATATATTTAGTATGAAGAGATTTTCTCGATTTGTCTTATCACTTCAGATAACAGTCGGGATCTGCCTCAGAATTAGGGATTTTATTTTATTTCTCTAATGCTTTATTTTTATTTATTCAATGACAAAATCTCTTTTTTTTTTAAATAAAATTATAATTTTTAACATCTCTTATCTCTATATTTCTGCAATGGATCATTAATAAAAAGTGACAATTTAGGATGAGTGTAAATATTTTTACTTTCTCTTTCCTATATATGTATATATATTGAAAGTATTGGTTTCATGTCAAAAATTCGATGTCAAGATTTTGATGGATATACACGTTTAGAGGTTCCCTAAGTCCGAAAAAGTGCTTTTCGCAAATTGGTCTGTGTTCAATTTAGAGCATGAAGGAATTGAGCTACTAGGTTGAAATGTTACATTTAAGCTAGACACCTCCCTGAGCCTTTTGAACAAAATCGGCCAAAAAGTACTAGTACTTTACTGATGTTCTTTTTCAGTTTTTTTGATTTTCTCAAAATTCGCTCCAAGGATTTTTTTTTTTAAATTCATAAATCAACTATTTTTTAGATGCTCTTTAAAATGTATATTCTCAGTTTGTCCTTGTACTTCATAGGAAAGATAGGAGAAATGGTTGCCACGGTAACAAAATATAAATATTTTCCCATGTTTATAAATTTTACATATTGAATTCTATCTAATGTAGAGCCTGCATGTCGACACAAAAATAGGGTGGGACAAACACAGCACACAACTTTCTCTTACCTTCGCTAATTGAAAGTTGAATTCTGTCCTTGTCACACCAGATTTTTACATATTTTCAGATAGAAAATTCGCTCAAAAAATTTAGGGCTGGCCACCATTTCAAATAGCCTCCTTATTATAACAATAGTTTATTCAATTAGTGCCAAGCCCCTCGAGCTCTGGGGGGTTAGAGTTTCACTTCCCGTCCCAATTGATAAAATTTTGTTTCAATTGAATTAGCTACCAATCAATTGAAATAAATAGAAAGGGCTCAGATAATTAAAAAAAAATGTTTTAATTAGTTGTTCACGAATAATTCCAAGAAATGACTAGAGAAACAAAAACTTGTATTTCAAATTGATTTTACCCAGCCCTGAATAAATACGAGTTTGTCTTTGTAAAAAACAAAATTTTAACAAATAAAAATCATATAAAAAAAAATTAATTTGACTCAGGCGATAATTTATCTAATGAACGCTTTAATTTGCACGCCCTGCTCATCGCCTGTCCATTGAGTTGAGCACATTTACCCCTGCGCGGAGGGAGGCGAGGAAACTTTTTTGATCTCGTACTTAACGACTTGGAAAATGGCCCTCGCTCATGTCAATGCCTTATTACTTTTCTTGAAAACAAAATATTAAATTAGATAAAATAGCTGATTTTTGCTGCTCGGGCAGATAGGGGCGTCCCTATTCAAAATATATAGTTCGATATGCGAGAGAGAGAGAGAAAAAAACATTGAATTTGATTTACGGCTTTCTATTATAACACTATTTATGTGTTTCCCTAAGATATTCCTAAAATATAGGGTGATCAACATTGGAGTTTGAAAAAATATGGATTTAAAAAATATACTGCAACAGTAAACAAAATGTTTATATAAAAAGTTTTTTCTTCCTGAGTGGTTATCTTGTATTTTCTGTTTTTTTTTTTTCCTTAATAATTGTCTATTTTAAAATAAATAAATATTTAATTTTTTAAAGCGCGAAATCTCTAAATCCACAGTATCAATAAATGTGATCAAGACCCAAATCAGTTCTAGTTTCTGAAAATTGTTTGAAGCACACTTTACTGATGAAGTATTTCAGATTTTTACTTATTACTTATCAAGGCCAAGTTAATTAAGGTGCTATGGGAAACTAAATATATCTCGACACAAAAAAATCTCGTGCGACAAGCACAGTACACAACTTTCTCTTTTGCAACGGGGAAGAGAAAGTTTTATATATAATTAAATATTTATTAATTCATATACCCGAAAAAAGTCAGGTTGTGTCGCCTCGAGTTGAACCACGGACTAAAATTGCTTTCCAAGTGAGTTCATTTACTCGAATGCCGTGCTGTGGTCCAGTGCTAGGGCACTCCGAGTACAAATTGGAGGATCCGTGGTTCAACTCCCGGCGGCTTACTTTTATTTTTTATGAATTAATAAATATTTAATTATATAAACTATCAATTCATATTATAGAATAAAAACAAATAACGCGGACCTGATGATGCTATAGATAGATAAATCCACTGCATATAAATAAATAATTATTTTTCAAGATAACGAAACGAACGTCCTTCATCAACAATATTCAATATTATTCTTTAAAATATATTAAAAAAGATCTCTGATTTAAGATTTTTTCTCCCTTAATATCCGTCAAGAAATTGAATCTTTTATTTATGTTCATTGTATTATTAGCTTCTAATACCATCGCAATCGTATTTTGGAATTTAAATAATTATAAAGTAATTAACAAATGATATTTTTTTTTATTGAATTGTGAAAGTCTCATTCTGGCACCTTTCGTTTTAAATTAAAGAGAATAAAGAAGTCCGGCATTCAAATTACTAATTGGATTTTTTTTTGTTTCAGGTATCGTATCTCTCTACTACTCCAAATTATAAAAGTCATCTTCGGTGAGCTATAATAAATTACATTATATTAGTGTTAGGAAATGAATCTTATAGAAAGTATTAACGTAGACAAAAATAATTAGGACATTCTATTAAATAACCCAAAAGAAATATATATTTTAGAAAAATAAAATATTTTTTTTTATTTATTTATTAATTTTTTTTTTTAAATTTTATTCATTTAATAATACAAGTGTTGTCCAATAGCTATCCTCAATTATATTATTTTATTTTGTTTTTTTTTGAGGTTTGGGGGTGGGGAGGGACTGAACTCATAATCTCTCTTCTGGCCTTCAGCCTGCTTTTGAGTATAAATTTTCAGCCTTTAAAAATAGCCTATAGCAGTGGTTCCCAACCTTTTTTGATGTACGGCCCACTTTTTTCGTAAAATAAAAACGATGAGGCCCAGTGTATATATATAATTTTATATAAATATATATAATTTTTATCTTTTCTTAGATGCCCGCGGCCCAGTTCCATCCAGCTCGCGGCCCACAACTGGGCCGCGGCCCATGGGTTGGGAACCGCTGGCATATAGACAAATATTCTTGAGCATATATGTCAAATGACTTTATGTACGCGAGTAATTTTAACGGCATAATTTGTTGCCTAAACGTTGGTAGGCCTTAAAAGAGAGAATTTAATTACTTATCTCTCTTTATTTCTACATTTTCTGTTGCTTCTAGTTGTGACTGTGATGTAAATATAATGAAGGGATGGAGATTAATTGAACCTGGTGCATTCCAATTTGGCTGACATCTCGATCCTCCATTATAATTCTACACTTTTGTTAAATTAAATTTACATCACCTGATTGTAGACTTTCTTTTCATGGTCATTTTAGAAAATTACAACCTTTACCTGAAAAAAAAACCTTATTGGTTAGTGTCAGTGTATTGGGTACTTTGATTAAAAAAAAAAAAAAAAAATTATTAAAAGTTTTAAATTACATATTTAAATAATTTAATTTTTTAAATTTAATAAAATTTAATTGCTTACATCCAAAAAATGTTTATTTTTAATTAAAGTTTTAAATATATCTTTCAATGCGAAAAAATATCGACATTTTGAATGTATACGCTTAAGTAAATATAACCAAAATAACTGTCTGTCTCTAACCAAAAACAAATATAAGCCAATATGTTTATTTTAATTTTTATTATTGATATTGTTTCAACCTTTCTATTTCATTCTACTGTTATCCGATTAGCGAATGAAAATATTCTGGCATCAAGTTATTAAGATGCCAATTTACTGATCGTCAATCATGATTCGAAATTTTAAATTTTTCAAGGTGTTAAGCAAATTCATATTTTTTCAACTTTTATCAACTTCAATTATGAAAAAGTCACAATAATTTAGTATTTTTGGGCTCTATTAAAAAAAATGCTTGTTATGTATAATAAATATAGTTATAGTCGCTCTCATTTGTTATATTGTTATATTTATTATTTCGAGGGATCTCACTCCCCAAATATTCCGCCCTACTATTGTCCACTCAAAAAAAAAAAAAAAAAAAAAAAAACGTTTAATTCAAGGGAATGTTATTTTTTTATCCCTATTATTTTTTATAATTGAAAAAATATCAGGGCACATGGTGGGGGGTGACTTAAGGTCCCGAAACTAGCAAGTTGATTGTGTGAAGCGGAGGATGCCAAATGGCCGTATTGTGCTCAGATTGACAGCCGCAGCCTCTTTGTCAGGACCCTCGGGTCGTTCCTGTCGATCAGAGACAGCTCGAGTGTACTTATTAGAAAAAAAGTGCTCCCCCCCCCCCCCCCCCCCCCCCTCCCGCCTCCTTCCTTCGCCCAGCTGCCATAATTCCTATCAAAACTACAATCAATAAGCAGTGATTGCATTTCATAAAGCAAAATATAAGAAAGTCTGAGATTTCTTTTTTTTATCGATCCATTTTACTTTTAGTCTTTTTTGAAGTCTAAATTAACCAAATATTAACGAAAAAATTTGAGAGAGGAACAAATGGTTATCTATATTTTTATAAAAATGCAACCAAATTTAATTTATTGAACTTGCTGACGTTTCGGGTCCATTTTCGAGGCCATCTTCAAAGCCTATTGGCGAGAACAATAGGTCAACGTTGTCTTGTTGAGAGTTTCCATGCTTTTGGGTATCGCTGATATTATGCAGGGGTATACCACTGTATAAAATTCTCGCCAACCCGCTCTTAAGATGCCCTAGACAAGGCCCTCCTTCTATGGCAAGTTTATTAAAATAAATTTGGCCGTAAATTCTTGGAATAATTTTGATTCTGTTTCTATAAAATTACATATTTTTTGTCACAATTTCGAGCATTGCAGTCTAGAAATTTTTAGGAGGCCATGGGGAAAGAAAGATTTAAATTTCTCTAACTTTAGAGTCCTTCTAATTAGTTCCTAGAAAAAGAAAAAATAAACTTATATGTACATTGTCTGTATTATTATTTTTAGGCCTGAAGATGATGGAGGGAACCATCGAAACTGTTAGCTGCAGTAGCTGCCAAAAATAAAATCTAAATAATATACCATTTATTGTTTTAACCAGCCACCACTAACTTGGCCATAGACAAATAAAACTTCCGATATTTAAGAAATTTAGATGAAAAAGTGTACAATCCCACATTTAATCAAAAAATAATGATTTATAGTTAAAAAAGACTGATTCTTTTATCGCTTAGAAAAAAAATTTTGTCGTTGAGACTGTCCATGTTTTATTATTATAAGAAAACTAAGCGTATAAAAAATAAATACTCTATCGAGGATTAGACTGAGGGGTTTCACGGGAATATAAGAGTACAAACAACAATGTAGATTATACTCGTTATATTTCGGGTTATTATCCCATCTTCACGAGCTTCAGACACCACAATATTTAAATTTAATTAGGATTAGACATATACCCCTTGGAGATTATTTCTCAATTTTTTTGAACTTGATTTTAGTACTGAATTTTTAAGTATCTAAAAATATACTAGAATTTTTGAGAAATACCTTTTGTAATTTTTTTTCCTAAAGTTAGGCATCCCAAATGGCAAATGGAATTTTATGATTAATTGCTTTCGCTTAGCAAGATGTTAAATTAACAAATGAGCAAACTCTGGAGCAATTAATCAAAAAAGCGAGTTGGTCTTTTATGTTGCATACATTCAGGAAAGAAAATGAATTTAAGTAAACAAAATATTATTTATTCTTCTTCGCCTTAATTCCGCGGTATAGGTTCCACTGTTAATGGGCTTTTGAGAGCAGGAAGAAATAGAATAGGTCGGCCCGTCGCACGGTCTGAAGCCTGTAGAAGGAATTAGAATGACATGCAAAAATCAGAAATACTGCCAGTCCCAGCTAAGGCAGCTCGTGGTCGCCACCCACGTGGGCCCCTGAGCCAAAACAAAATATTATTTATTAAAAAATGTAAACCTATAACTTAGTGTTTTTAATTTAATTTTTAAATTTTCAAATATACACAATTCATTTTGATAGTTTAAATTTAAACAAAATATATTTGAGTTTGCCCCATTGCTTCTTTGCTACGCCTCTATCAAAGCTAAACTTAATTCTTTGATGCACTTGATTAGTGTTAATATAAATTCCCCAATTCTATTAAAATTAATTGATTTCTTCCTAAAGCTTCTCTGACTCAAGAAAACTTTATTCGCTCTTAAAACTCTTTTCCTGTTTCCCAGTGCGAAATTTTAAACCTGGCACACAAGACGAATAAACAAATGTAGGTTACAATAAACAGCATAATGTTACACTTTTTTTTCATCTCAAAAAATCTTCATTATAAAACCTTTTCCCGGATATAACAAATAAACACGATGAATCATATTACAAAAAAATACGAAATTATTTTTCCCTCGCTGATCATAATAATTATATACACATATATATATAATTAAAAAAAAAACATATTTCCCGTTAATTACGAATCATCAATAAAATGCCTAAAATTTTTCCCACCAAATCAAATTATCATTTTTTTCCGCTTTTTTGCTCGTTCAATAAAACTAGTCTTCATTAAATTATTTATGTGTTTTTACATTACATGGAAATTTATACGTAGGCATATTAATATATCAGTGCAGATAGAACAAAATTTTTTTCATTTTTTTTTTTAAATGTATAAAAAAAAATTTTAATCATTTGTTTTTTCATATTTTGATAATTTTTTTTTTATAGTGGACCAGCCATGTAATTTGACTTGAGTAAGAAATCAAAAGTCTGTTTAAACATTAAACTTAGACACTTTTAAGATACGCGTATAACACAATTTTTAATTATAAATTGTGCAAGCAATCAAATTATTTTGTTGGTCAAAATATTAATTAACTTCAATTTTATATATTACCGGTATAATTCGCTAATGTCCGTCTGTCTGTCTGTCGCCTATATCAATCAATCTTTATATAATGAGAAAAAGTAATTTTAGTCGAGTGTTTTTGTTTAAAATATTCAAAAAAAGAGAAAAATGAATATTTTGATAGGTTAAATCTCACGTGAAAAACGATGCAAAAGAAAAAATAAAAGTTCAAAAAAAAATTTATTTTTCATATTTTATTTTTTATCAATATTTATCTTTTAAATTGTTGTAATTTGAATGGGCTAACTTCTTAATTTAAAGGCAAATATCATAACATTAAATCAAAAATATAATAATGGAAATTATCCCTTCTCTATTTACGTACATTTAAAGAGAAGTTGATTTATTTACTTGCTTAGAGAGCAGCTTCAAATTCGCTTTTTGAAAAATAATTTTTTAATAATCAAATATCTCAAATGTAAAATAAAAATTCTTCCTCCCCTTTAAAAGTCCACATTTCAAAAAGTTATTTCGACTTTTTGCCCCCCCCCCCCCTAAACTGATTATTTTTTTATTTTTCACACTTTTAATAAAATTCCACACCTCAGAAAGTTCTATCGATCCTAACCCCCTCCCCCCTTGTATAATATAATATTACCGTGGCAAATATAATCGTGGCAATTGCTGATTTAAATTCGCGAGAGGTGGTAAGAAAAATTAAGATGGGGGGGGGGGGGCTCTAGAAAAAAACATATTCTCAACGGGATTGGTGAGCAAAATTTTTTCAAAATATTAATCTCATATTTCATAATTTAATCAAAAGAGCATAAAAATTTGAACAATTTCTGAATATGTCTTAAAAGTTGGAAAGAGTTGGCCTACCCCCTTTTGAATCAATTTTTACATGATAATTCCCATAGGGATTTAACATTGCATCTATAACCAGAGTCTAGCTAGTTCAATATACAGTAGAACCCTTTTATTTAAAAGTGACCTTAAAAAATTTTTTGTTCATGAAATTGTTGAATATACATTTAATTAACTTAATAAAATAAAAGTCCCTCAACGAGTCTTAAAATACCGTAAAATATCTCGCTTTTATTTAAATTAGACAAATATTTTCAAACAATTTTATTCGATTTTCTTCATTTTTTTTATTAAGTACATTTTTAAATAAAAGCTTTTTTTTTTTTTATTTTGATTTTTCAGTTTTTCTCGCGCATTTAAAACAAATTTAAATTAATGAAATTTCTTATTTATAAAACTTTTTTTCTTTTTTTGATTAACTTTCTAGAAAGAAATGGCAGTTTAACTCTTTGATATATTTATTTGGAGAGAGAAATAGTTAGAAAAAAAAAAAAAAAAAAAAATATGACAAGAAGTTGCTTGAATAATTTTTATTTCAAAATTTTCTTTGATAAAACAGAAATTTTTCACAGTCATAGATTAAAATAAAAACTTTACTTGAGTTTAAACAAAAACAAATTCGGAACATATGTTTAACAAAGCTAGCCTTTTTTCGAAGAAGCAAATTTGAAAAAGGAAGTGGAAAAATAGAAAAGTGACCCCGAGCCAGCAGATGTGCGATGCCAACAAGCAAGCCTCTCGGATTCGCTAGTCGCTAGTCGCTAGTCTCGGGCCATTCGGGTGGCGGCTTTGACCTCGGTCCAGTCATAATTAACGGAAATGTCACTGGAATAATGTTGAGGCCTGTTGCTAGATGTGTGGGATCAGTCAGAGATGCATCATCTAAATGCCGAGAGGATTATTCCCTTTCATGAAGCCAATGTCAGAATAAAAAAAAACTTAAATAAATATTTAGACACCTTCGTTTAGAAAAGCGTTAAAATTTTTTTAACATAATGGAGAAATTTAATGAAATTGTTGATTATATTTGTCTAATTTAAATAAAAGCGAGGCGGCGTCAATTAATTAATTTCCTATAAATGATATTGAGCGCTTAATTTTATCAACAAGATATTTTATTTAAATAAAAGGGATAATTTCTATTATGTAAAATCATTGATTATATTTTTGGTTTAATGATATGATATTTGCCTATAAATTAATCAAATGTCAAATTTGAAGCCTTAAATTTGATAAAAAATAAATAAAATATTTTCTGAACTAATTATATTTCACGGGAGATAGAATCTATCAAAATATTCATTTTTCCTTTTGCTAGAATATATTAAATGACAAAAAACAAACAATATTCCACTAAAATTTTCTTTTTCTCATTATATAAAGATTGATTGATATGGGTGACAGACAAGGGGAGGGGGTAAAGGGGTAAACCTTAGGCAATATGATAAATCAACTTTTAACAAAGGTACACAGCAAGAGAAAATACAAGTTGACCTATAAATAAAAAGTCATTAACTTTATTTATTTAAAATAAAACAAATTATAATAATCTTATTATGTAAATTTAGTCAAAAAAGAGAAAATAATAACGTAACGTCCGGCTTAAGATAAGTGGAGATAGATAAAAAAAAAAAGGATTGGATTGGTAGATCAAGCCAGAGCCGGAAACTGATCTCAGATGCAGCCAGCAGAAGGCTATAATGGAGCAAAGGATCATCAGGAAGGAAGAATAAACCTGCATCAGTGAAGATGACGATCAAACACGTTGACAATACAATAAGAAACATTTGAATTATCCAAAACGTGCTTATCTGTAAATATCTAAAAAATACTTAACTCTATATCTATACAAAAAGTGGGGATTCATTTTTGATCATTTATTCTGATTAAATAGATCAAAATAACAATACAATAAATTGTTTAGTTGATGAGTAAACAGCAATGATATATGGCTGGTTACTAAATCAATGTTTTGTATTAGATTAGATAACCGCTTCATTGAGAATTTATTATATAATTTTAATTGAGAGTATATATCTACGGTATATAAAAAAAAAAAAAAAAATGAAAGGACATTTCTCTATAAAGCCGTTTCTGGTGTCAAGAAATGAAAAATTTTCAAGGGTATTAAAGTCACTTTGGTTTCCATTCAAAAAAAAGACCCATTATATAGACCTCCAATAGTCCCGAATTTTGAAGAAATAATTCATTCTTTGGGGCATTATATGACTAAACAAATACGACCCTCTAGACCCACATGTGACCAGGCATACAAAAGATCTCATTTCACAAAAAGAAACCCTCAAAAAGAAGGAAACAATCTTTGTTGATATTACGTTTCATTCGCTTTTCGAGCGTTAAGAATGAAATTATTGTCACCTATCAGATGTTTAAATCTTCTATGGATTGTCCAAATTTTAAATACATATAAAAAAAATGCAATTCATCATCTTAATATAGATATAATAAAATTCACCTATTATTTAGCCTAGGAGTGTCATACTGACCCCCACTACCACGAATCAAATTTTATTTCTGATTGAATTTCTCATTCATTGGGCCGTGGGAATTAAAACTAGCCTTAGCTTTAAATGACGATTTTTAAGCAAACTCTTTCATTTTAGTGAATAAAAAAAGCTTAACCATCTTATAAATAGTTAAAGGTTTTGCCTAAGTTCATGATAGTTTTTGACATTGCTTAAAAACATGTGAATAAAAATCAGAATCCACTTCATTCTGGTAGCACAAGCTAGTAATTTGTAAAGTCTTGGGTCGCTTGCTTGAGTCACATATTCTTGTGCACTCTCTGCATTTCTAAATGTAGGTACGTACTCCTAAATTTTACTCAAAAAGATCAATTTGTCCTATTCAAGAATGTAAGATATATAGATTTACAGAACATGGAATGGTTAGCTGAACATTTTCTGGGAAACTCGAAAGTAACAAATCTGGTCTGACTTAACGCACAGCAGATTTTTTGTGTCGAGATATATTTAGTTCCAAACTTGCCCCCCCCCACCCCCGAGGCAGTATAAGAAGTCTAATTAAGTATATAACTAGCCCCACCCCTTACCCCCTCCAGCTGGCTCGGCCCCGCTTGTGGCGGACCCTCGCCTTTTTTTCTACATTATTTCAACAGAGATTAACTCCAATAACAGAGAGACGGAGGATACATGGGCAATGATTGAAAATTTTCACGGCATGTGAGATTTGAACCCGAGTTGGGTAGCAACTCTAGATTAGTAATCCGCAGCTTATCCGGCTTTTAATTAATTGCCTCAATTTTTCTGTCATCTCGTTTCAGGCAATAAAAAATACAACCCTCATATCTTAAAAAATCTAAATTGAAAAAGTACTTCAGTAAAGTGCTAGTATTTTTTGACCGATTTTCTTAAAAATATTATTTTAAGTGTCCGGGAGGGTGTCTAACTTAAATATAAAATTTCAATATCGTAGCTCATTTGCTTCATGCTTAAAATCGTTACAAACACAGACAGGCCAATTTTTGCGGGACCCACTTTTATATATAGGTAAAAGAAAGTAAAAGAGATGGTGCTTTAAGTTCTAAACAAAACAAATATTTTTACGTTTTGGAAGTGACAGTGTGCAAATTTCCCAGCATTTACTAGCGCATTTTTTAACTTTCCTTTTATTAGATTTTCGCCCTCACGGCTGACGTTTCGGCCCGAGGTCTAGGCCATCTGCTTATATTATATCATATATATCGTATTATACTATATATTATTATATTATAGACTGGGCTAGCGGAGAGGGGGATGCTTAGGAAGCGGCTTGCTGTCGCAGATCAGAAAATGTGTCAGGTGGTTGCAAGTTTCCTTCCACCCTACTGTCCGACATTTTCTACTGTCCCACATAATAAACGATTGTATATATTTTAAAAATTCGATTAATCGATTATTTAAAAACAATCTATTTTTTTCCACACCCATAGCCAAAGCCAAATTTTGAAGAAAATACATCAAAGAGACTTGAAGGATATTTTTATTGCAAAATAGATTTTTCATTAACCCATTTGTCACGAAATAATATAAAGTTGATATTATCAAATATTTCGTTCGTTTCTAAAATCTATTTATTAAAGGTTTTCAATTGAATATTTTTTGGCGACATGGAATGGGTGTGAAGGGGGTGGGAGGAGGCGGGGGTTGGGGCGCGGTGTACAAGCCTTTCCCAAACTATTCATGAATTAATTATAACAAGACCAAGTTTGTGATCGTACAAGTTGTGAACTTGGCAAACTTGAACCTGGGCTATATTCAATGTCAAAAGCCCTGATGATCCCAGCCTCAAAAATTCACTTTGCAACACCTGTACGATATACGATTCCCTTTGAGATGGAAAAAAGGCGTGAATATAGCTACATGTGCGTGGTTGTTTATGTGTGGGTGTGGGGAGGGGGGGGGAGATAGTGAGCATCCCACAGCGCTAATCCTATTAGACGCAAATGGTATATTTCTTTTGTCAAGCCGTGAAAGCCGGAAATGGACGAACCCACCTAAGGGTTCCCGGAACCCTTTCGACCACAAGGAATTTATTATCATAATAATTACTTCAAAATGGGGGATAGTGTAATTCTTGATTACTATATTTCTCATTATTTTTCATTTTATAAACATAACTCATCTCCGATGTCAAAGACAAACCCGCATCGTATTAAATTATAATAAAAATTAATTAATACTTTGATTAGAAAAATTAAAATTTTTTATACATACATCGCCTCTAAATTTGTAAACTTAGGCATTTTAGGGAATTTTTTGATGCGGTCTTTCAGAAAATAATTTTTTTATACTTAATAATTATGTATTCTATTTTTTTTTTTTTTTTTAATTTATTTAAGGTCTTTTTCGACATCTAAAGCCATTAAGACCTCATCCCTATTTAATTCAAATTATTTGGAGTCAATTCAAATGAAATAAATTTTTCTCGCTTGGGACCGGAAGCGAACCCGGGACCCCAGGCACAAGAAGCGAATGTCTTCTCCCTGAGCCACGGAATATGTATTCTAATTATAATATAAAAAAATAATAAATAAATAGCTTTGATATGTATTTGATTATGTAAATCTTAAAAATTATATATAAAATCTTATTTGATTATTAAATTTGATATTTATGAAAATTTAGAAAATTAAACTAAAAATACCAGGCTCTAAGTTTAAAAGATTTATTAATAAAAATCATTTAAAGTGTTTTTCACTTAATTTTTAAATTTTTATATACTTATATTAATACATAATGTTTTAACGACTGGTATTTTTTCAAAAAACAAACAAACAAAAAACGATCAATAGACTGTAAATTAGCCAGGAAAGACAAGATAAGGAAATTTAGAAGATGAGTTTGTGTTTTGTGGGAACAAATCGCGCCCCTGGACTCGAACCAGGACTTCCCATTTTCACCAACGAACTACTTTTATCCTAGAACGTCGTCCCAAATGTAATTAAATTTGAAAGTTTTCGGTATACAGTACATGTATTTGTGAGAATCAACATGAGTGGTGATAGGCAGAAACGCCCAAGGGCCAGCTACCTGTGCATTTGTGAGATGAGTTATCAACGAAATCTAAAAATATCTAATAAATTAGCAGTAATTTGAATTTATTTTTTGTATATTTAATTTTTCATTTCTGAGTGTTCCCTCTTAACAACGCCATCAATTCATTTATTTAAATTTCTCTAATCTCTCCACACACCTTTGCAATCGCGATTGTAGAGTTCATGTAACTTCAAATGAAAACATAAAAGAAAACAAATCCAAGTTTTATTATTTCATTTAATATTTTACGACTCTATCTGTTTACTGTTGATCCTTTAATTATTCATTTTTTTAAAAGGTTTTTTTTCAGTTAAATTGAGTTTTAACTGTATTTAAATTTCATCAACTAAATAAAATTCAATCGATATATAATTATTTTAATGATTATTTATACATTTATATATAAGTTTGAATCAATATTTTGAATTTGCCATAGATTCAATTTAATTAATTAAATAAATTATGTTTGTAAATACTATAATTCTTCTTCTAATAATCATTTTCAAAATAAATATTTTTCTCTTCGTTGGCATTTGTTTTATTAATTATTCATTTAATTCTGAGTTTATTTTATAATATCCGTTATATAGGGCATTCTACTTATATTAATTTAATAATAAGTAGGTAAATTAAATTAAAAACACAAAGTTGTGTGTAGAGGGCGGAAAAAAAGTCTTTCGACTTTTGCACAATTCTGAGACTTTTCCTGATTTTCTTAGATATCTCCACTGATCTCACAAAAAGAAACGTTTTTTGAGATTTTCAAAAACGACTTTTGCGACTTTTTTGGTGCTTTTTTGCAAAAAGCGACTTTTATGACCGGCTTTTTTCAACTTTTTCAATATAAAATCCTTTTTATTTATTTTGCATTTTCGGCATCCGAGGCCACTTAGATCCTGTTCCAATTTTTTTCAATTAAAATTCATAAATCATTTATTTTTTTAGATGCTCTTTAAAAAATAAATAGGTAAAATTTCTCGTGAAAATTGTTTGAAGTACACTTTACTTATACAAGTAATATTTCAGATTTTTCAAATTCATTTTCCTGCTTTTCTTTCCATAGAGCCAATGTTAAATCTCTATGGGGATTTGCATGTTAACTTCGATCCAAAAAGGGCTCGGGTCCCTTTGAAACTTTTTACATATATAAAACATTTTTTTTTTTTTTCAATTCTTATGAAATTTTATATTTATGTTGGATTCTCTATGGGGTAGAAATTGTCCAAATGTGAGATTAAAATTTTTAAAAATAACCACAGTTTATTTCAAGCATTTAAAATACAATTGAAATACACAGAGCTTATGGAAATATTTCCAATGACATATGTGAAAGTCCAAAACAAGCTTTTTGTTTGGCTGGAGTTGGTTTGATCTTGACGCCATCTCAAAGCAATAAAAGCCGAACAGCTTTTAGCTGCACTACTGCCTCTCAATCACGTTTTTTTAATACTAAATTTTTCCATGCTTTAAGAATGCCCTCATATGTAATACATATTTTTACTTTTGACATGTGGATGGCCGGACGTACTTAACACGTTTGTTTTTATTTTAAATATTCAGGAAGCCCCTGCATTATTTCTACGTTGTTTAATTTATTTTCTTGCCCTCAATTAACTCAATATAAATATGTGTTTTTGTTTTTTTTTTGTTTACGAAATACAATTCATGTTTATGCTTTTCTTATTTATTTTAATTAAACTCTGTTCGTTTGTCTTGTTTTAGAATATTAAAATAGCGTAAATCTCGATTTCTAATCTCGATAACAAAAGTTGCTCTTAACAAGATTTATGTATTTGTAAAAGAAGCTACGGATTGAAAAACTGCCGCCGATTGTGCTTTTACTATCCAAAAGTGTCTTGCAAATCTTGCGTCCCGGCCCTTTTTGGGTAGGGTTTCACTTGTTGCGTCCCTCGGGCACGTCGCCCGATTTTGAAGCTCTAATGGCCTTGTGCAATGACGGGGAACCATATTTAAAAAAAAAAAGTAATTGAGAGATTTCACCTAATATATATATATATATATATATAAAAGAAGAAAAGAAAGGAATCAATAAACCGGATTGAATTTTAATGAGAGCGAGAAGCGAAGAGGTCGGAAAATCTATGAATTTCATCAAAGGTTGTCGATTCAACAAAATACAAAAGTCAGGGATGGGAAATGTTGTTTCGCAGCGGGAAGACAATTTTGTTGGGTGGAAATGCTGACTCTAGAGCAGGAGCCATTATCCCGAGTCGAAACTCTTGTTGACACAACACATTTCCATAATTAGAGGCTGGAAAGCTACTCCGGAAAAATTATCCCCAGCAAGAAGTTTATTCCTATTAAATCCTTTGTGAACATTTTTTTTTTTTTTTTTATTTTCTAATTTAAAATTTACGGTCTATATCATTTTAAAATTTAATTATTTAATAATCCTTTACTAAGACTCTTATACTTAAATTAATTTAATCGTGGATAAATGAAGTAGTTGGCAGCGTAAAGTTGAAGACATTTTTTTAGCACGAGATAGAGTGCCAAAACTCAAACTAAGTTATGGCATTTTCTACTGCCTCAACCGGGAAAGGGGTGGTTTGGGGCAGGAGAAAAAATAATAATTTCTAGGGCGGCTACAGTAGGATTTTCTGACCTTCAAAACTAATTCTCATTCTCGTTCTCGATTGGTCATCGATTTCTCGTTCTCGAATCTCGTCTAAAAATTCATTTCTCATTTCCCGATTCCTCGCTATTGAATGAATCTCGCCTTGAATTTCATTTCTCGATTCTCGATTAATTGTTGTTTTTTCATTTTCGAAACCTGTCTATAATTTCAGTTCTCTATTTCTATAAAATTTCTTAAAAAAAAAATACAAATTCTCTTACTATTGCTTGTTTCGACTCGAAATTTCACCTCTTTTCTCGTCTTAATTAAAATACGACCACTTAGTCTTTGCCGCACTTAACACAAAGGGTTGTACATCACTGCCCTAAAATGTGCCATTCTACTATTCTTTTTTATTGTGAAACTAAATTGAACACATTCAACAAAAGTACTATTAATTTTCTGGAGCAACTTAATATTAGTCTGAAAAACCATCCTCTTGTGGTTTCATATATTTCCAGTTAATTAGGGTTGATAAGATATCCACCCTATCAAATTTCCAAAACAGCTTGTTACTTGTTAATTTTAACGTCAACCAACCGGACCGGAAACGTCAATAACAACCATAAATATAAACATGACATTTTCTACAATGAGAGTTAAAAAAAGGCTATCCTGACCATTCAGCTGATTGCATTCTTGTTGAAGAGTGGATGGAGTAGCGACGACGAAGAGCGAGCGCAAAAGTCATTCGTCTGATTGCGAATTCTCAACCGCAAGTTGCGGTCCCCCTCCCCCCCCCCTCATTGCAAAAGGAGTATAAGGGCGAGACGGAGGACTTTTGCCCTCGTTAAGAGCTCTCCCATCCTTATTCCAATTACCAGAGACAATTACCCCATGTCAAATGCAAATAAAATCATCCCAATCCCTAAGTGCTAGGCAACTTACATAACAATTCGCATTCATTTTTGCGCCTCTTTTTTACTTTTAAATCAACAGCAAAAGGAATTAGCCATTTTTTCTTCTTTAAAATAACATTGAATTTATTTTAAGGTCGTTAAGAGTATTATAATTTTTTAAAGTCCAAACATCCCTTTAGTAATTTATCTTTCAAAAAAAAAAAAATTATTTATTTATTTTTATTTTAAATGAAATTTATTACTTATTATTATTATTTTTTTTAACCCTAACTTGGCATATAGGTATTATTAATTTTATTCTCTCTTATGACAAATGCATGTCGAGTGAATGCAATTCATTTTTATTTTTTTAGCTTCCAAATAACATTTCTCTCAATTAAAAACAAATATGGGATTCGACATTTTTTTTTTTTTACTTTTATATACTGTATCTTAAGGCGATGATTGTTGCAATAAGTAACATAAATTCGTTGGAAGGTAGACAACCTAAATAACCAATTTAATCATGGATTTTGAGTCAGAGCTTTAAGCCATAAATATTCAACAACTTTAACAACAAAAATGAAATTATTTCTCTCTTTTTAGTTCAATTTAAAATCAAAACATTTAAATTTGTTTTGTGTTATATTTTTATTTTAAATTTTTTAGGCTTTTTAATTAGAGACATTTAAAAAAGAAAAATGCCCCATAAATATAGTTTCCGATCTCTAGGTCATCTGGAAGTATTTTGAAAATTGACTAATTCGCCTAGGGCTTCAAATAAAGTACCCCAATTCGGTCCAATTTTAATATAATGTGTTGTCATTTGAAATTACCCAGAATACGAAGTTTCAGACCTCACCCTAATTGGGAAACGTCTTTAAAATTGACTAAAAATTGATGACCTTGAAAATGAAAGTTAAATAAAAGCATTACAAAATATAAAATAGAAAAAATTGGCTATTAATTTTAAAAATTAAAAATTCACTATATGATTAAAGTATAAAATTAAATTTAAACATAATAAACTTGCAGATTTTATTATTTTCTCAAGACAAAGTAAATTATAAAATAAAGTCTTATATCATTTTCTCGCCTCGAATAATATTCATATTTAAGATATCGTGTAGTCTCTTTAATTTAATTTTTTTAATTGGCTTTTTTTAAATTTATATTTGATTAGGATATGAGCTGACTTAGGAATATTAATTAAAAATTGTTACCAAGCATAAAAGCAAAATCAATATTTTATATTTCGAATGGAAAGGATTTAAAAAAGGCTCGAACAAGCAGGCAATGTTGCTGAAATGTTTATGTTTATCCAAAATAATAATCAAAAGAGGTGGATAGCAAACAAGAACACGAGTCGCCCGACTTAAGACCGACATTTTTCTAACCACTTCCTCCTTATTTCTATCATATTTTAAATGCCGACCCCACATCATAAAATAAGCAAGTAACAGAAGCAGCCTGACTTGACATTCATAAAAAAAAATTAAAGAATTACTTTAAAAAATCACCTTTTTTTAAATAAATAGTTTAATTTTATTTAACAAATAAAATAACTAATGTAATATTTGATTAATTTGAATAAATTTGATGAAAAGATTTTCTAAATTGATTCGCAGATGTTGAAGTTTCAGGCTTCATGATAAATTTTTTTATTTTTTAGAAATTTTTCAATTATTTATAATTTTACCCTGACGCCTAAAACTTGGATAAAGTCTTCTCTATTATTTTATCATATTTAAATAAATAAATTTTATTAAAAAAAATGGTATATTTATTAGGAACCGACCGAATATTCGGTTTCGGTTACGGTTTCGGCCAGTTCGGTTTCGGTTTCGGCCGAAAATCTTGTTTCGGTCGGACCCTAATATTTATACTATACAGTAGAGAAGTGAAACTTCTAATTCACATTCATGATAAGAAATTGGTCAGATATGTTGAAATTAAATTCTGTTTTTAGAGGTCTAAATGTGTTGATTCGAGATGCATTGAATGTCTTCTTCTCAAGCGAAACCTCCATCACTAGCTCAATAAAGCGAACTTGTTCCACGATGAGTAAATAAGTTTCACTTCAAAAACATTATTGAAAATAATAACAAAAAAAAGTAGAAGATTATCTCACCGGTCCAGCATCGTCAAATATTCAAAAAAAAAAAATTAAAATAAAAATAAAAAAATAAATGCATTGGGTAAAATTCCTTTTTTTAATCCTTAAACCACAATTTTTTTTTTTGTCATTTCAATTATTTATTATTTATTTTAAAATATTTACAATAGTATTTATGAAAACGAATTTATTTATATAATAATTAATTCAAAAACAAAAAAATAATTGAAAAGGATAAAAGAATTTTCGCTCTTTTTTATTTTATTCTATAAATGCTGGTCATATCGGTTTTATTTAAAGAATTTTTATCTACAAATTTTATTTTTGACATGTTTTGTTTTTTCCTTTTATAAGAACACATTACAAAAAGGGCGGCTCCTCTTTGGAGCCCATATGTTCTCTTAAGATAATAGCCAAGGCAACAGAAGATATATTTCTAACAAAAATAAATGGATTTTATTCAGCTCAGTTGAGTTTAATGTTTTCGTCTATTTTTATATTTGAGATTGATATTAAAACTGAATTGACTGGTGTCAAAAGAAGAGCGGCTCTGGTGGCGGTGGGGGAGGGGGTCGGGGGACTTTTAGCTTATTTTAAGGATCGGGGGACTCAAGATCTCCGTTTTGATGGCTCCTCTCAAGGCATTTTGACAGCTTGCCTAATATATATCGGAAAGATGAGAGTCGCCCCGGAGGGAGAGTGGGGGTGGCCGGTTGTTTTAAGTGCTTTATGTAATAATTCCATTAAGCATTTTTGAAAGCATTATTTAACTTTAATGCATTTCAGATGTAGAATGAAAAGTCAACCCTGAGATAAGGTCCGGACTGTCACTCGCTCTAGAGCATTCCGATAAGCTACTTTTTGGATGATAACAAATCGGTGCTTAATCGCCTTCTATTCAATTGAACATTTAATAAAAATAGGCTAATTAAGTACTTAAAATCTTGATAAGTAAGCTAAGTTTGGAAAAAAAGCTCTGTCAGAAATAAAGGTGAATTGTAGGCATAGGATAAAATTTATTAACGGAATCAAAGTTGCCATAATTGAATAATAATACCCGTTTCAAAAAAAATTAGAACAATGTTTTGGTTTATTTCAAATTTATCAGTGGGGCAACCAGGGGGTTCAACCCCCTCCCCCTCCCTCTCTCTCCAGGAGGGAAAATGTAATCTCTATGTCGATCAGAAATGTAATTTTTTGGTTAAATTTAAACTGCCAACCATTGAAACATAAGTAGTTCCAATATAAGGTATTTATTAGTATAAATACTTGATAAGAATTTCGACACAGAGTCTGCTATCTTCAGAAATAATACAAATACCTACTATCTATATTAAGTTGACAATTATATTTACCCCCTCGAAAATTTCCTGATTCACTAAGGGCTGGGGGGTGAGGAAGGGGTGATAATAAATATCTTATGGCATTTGAGAATCTTTTTTTGTTCACGTCCTCTTCATACTTGAAAATTACATAGGCCCTATCATAGGCGTAGCCAGAAATTTTTGATGGGGGGGGTTTGGGATTATTTCTCCCCCCCCACCCCGACTAATGGGGCAGTATAAGGCGTCTAATGAAATATATGACTAGCCACTTACCCCACCTTTTCGCTTCGCCCCCCCCCTGGACCCCCCTCGAGGTGGCTCGGGCCCGCCCTTTCTTAATTAAGTGCCGCAATTTTTCAATCAACTCGTATCAGGCAAAAATAATGCAAATCTCTTAATTTTATGTATATGGGCCTAAAATACCGGGGTGCCCCTCCTTGTGTTTCTCTTGACCAGACTCCTATCTCAGACCCTCTTTAAGAAAAAATAAAAAATTTATTTATATAATAAGTTTTATTATTTTTCATTTGCGAGATTTAATCAATTTTAAGCGGCTTTAATTTTTTATAAAGCATAACAAAAATCAATTCTTTTCAATGGGAAAATTCTGAATTTTGTCGAATTTTTTGCGTTTTATTTAATTTTTTTTTTTTTTTTTTAAGCTAGAGAAAATTATTATATTTTACTTCTCTTACCCTATATATGAAATATATAGAGAGAAAAAGTATTTTGTATTATAGAGCTTAAATATCTAGTCATGGCTTGGGTCCAATGGGGGGTTTGAACCCCCAAAACCCCCCCCGTGGCTACGCCTATGGGCCCTATACTCATTTAATAATAAATACAGTTTCCAATGCAAGGTCAATGCAAGCCTTCCGTTTCGAATTTCAAATTGTTACATTCTTAAATATTGAAAATAAATTTGTCGATTTATGATCAAAAGTGGTACATTGTCTTTGCATTCCAAGTTTATAGTACAAACTCAGAGTCGTTTCGCACCACGACTAATTAATTAAAATTCCAACGGGAAGTTGCCCAAATAGAGCGTGACAGACAGACAGACGGACATTAGCGAATTATATAAATAGATACTTTTATGTTCGATATTTGAAAATAAGTGAAAAATTAATTCAAACTAGTTTTTGTTTGAGAAAATGCGCTGGTTGTTTTAATTATTCTGAGAAAATCGGCTCGTTTTTTAGCTGGTCGCTTTTAAGTGCGGCAGATGATCAGAAGGAACTAAGAAGCTATCTTTGACAGTCGTTGTTTGTTTACAAACCCTCCCAGGTTCTGGTTTGACTCATACAGCACTTGGGCCTGAGTGCATCTAAAGCTCACACTTGAGCTTCCTTCCATTTGCTTTCAAAATAGAATATTTAAACGGAAATATACTTTTCTTTAGTCCATTCACCATTCCTTAGTTTTTTTTTTTTGCCCTCTCTCTCTCTCTTTCTCTAAAATCAATAAAGCCTGAATAAAGCTTTAAATAAAAAAAATAAAAAATCATTAGCGAAAAGTTTATTTTGAATTTTGATTATTAGTTTGAATAAATAAAATATTAGGCTTCTTTTTTTTAATAAAGTATAAATACTTTTTTGGCCATCATTAACACTTTTTTTCTTTAAGATTTTTCCCTTTAAATACCAGGTAAATAAAAATAAAAATAAAATTTGAAATATTCAATTTTATTCAAAAATTATAAACAAGCAATATTTTCATTTATCTCAACCTTATCTATCTACAAATGAAAAGGAAAAATGTATGTAATATGTTCGACTAGTTAGTAATATAAACAATTTAGGTAATTTTTATTAAATGAATATGCTTTATTTTTGTGGTGGCATTTAACAAAATATTATTTATATAGTAATGCCTTTCTTTATGTTAGGATTATACATACCATCTACAAATAAAACTTGGCAACTTATCCGTCCTGAAGAAGGGAGCAATGAGCGATCCGAAATATCGACGTAAGAAGAAAGTTTTTTTTTTTTTTTTTTTTTTTTAATTTCATCTTTGGCTGGTTGCATCTCGACCATCTCAATTTTTTAATTTAAAATTATTCGTTGACTCTTCTGTATTTTTTTTAACCGATGGGATTGATACAATAAGCAGGGGCGTATATAAGGGGAGGGGGCGAGGGGACCCGGCCCCCCCCCCCCGAAATTTCCCAAACACATATACCTATACATATATAGGGATATACAGACATCAGCGCAACAAATTTTTCCGCAGGATGGAAAGCTTTGGTTCCGCAAAAGAAAAAATGTTCCTCAAAAAATTTCGTGTGAATAAAAATTTAGTTTCTTAAAAAAAAAAAAATTTCCACAGAAAAATTTTTAAGTTCGGGCCCCCCTCCCGAAAAAAATTTCTATATACGCTCCTGACAATAAGGAACGTTCCCTGAGTATTAGGCCCATTTTTGAATAAAATAAATATTTTGCGATTTATTGATATAATTTTCAGCCTTATAATTAAATGACCCTCGGTCCATTGTTTCGCCACTGTACGTTCTGGATACTATAGAGTAGGGGCCGGCAAACTTTAGAATCTAAAGAGCCAAATTTATCCTTTACTGCTTCTGGTAATATTTTTCATTAAAATAAAATGCACTTATTGGTGAATATTTTTATTTTTTTATTTTGAAGAGCTCAAAGAGCCACTTGTGGCTCGCGAGCCGCAGTTTGCCGACCCCTGCTCTAGAACATGGGTGGCCAAATCTACTTGACTGCTCTCCACATGATTTTGATTTAATTAATATTGAAAGAAACTCAGTTGTTTACCGATTTTTATCTCCATTTGTTCTAAAACTGTCTTGATTCAATTTACATATTATCCCCTTAATATACCTGGTATATGTATTATACAATATGACTATCATAAGAACTAAAATTCTAAAAAGGGAGGAGTTTTGGAGGATATATTGCCTTTCTACTGTATCAGTATATAAAAAAAAAATGTCAACTTTTTTTTCTAAAGTAATATTGATTTATGAAAGTATTTTTTTTCTCTTTCAATTAATTAGGTCGTTGTCTCTAATCGAATAAAATATGAAGGTGTCGTATATACCAGTAGCACCTAACATGTCCAAAATAAAATTAACCAAGTTCGAAAAGAGGTTAGTTATTTCTGATTGGCTTTCTGCCGGTTGATTGCATTTGTGCCAATAACTACCGTTGTGTGTTAAAGCAAACTTGGCAAAAGCGAATGAGATGAAGAGAATGGTCTAAAGAGAGGAGAGTGTGTCTGGGGAGGGGGTGGGGGGAGAGATGAGGTCCAGAGAAGCAGGAAGTGGAGAAAAACATCTCGTTGTCATCTCCGAGCAAACAAAGTCCTGGTCCATGTAATATGTCACCGCCACTAACAAACCAATTGAAAAGCGTTTTCTTTCATATATCACCGCACATCTTCTCCTTTGTTATGCTAATTCGGCCAACATTGAATTGCTATGATATTAATAATCACCCGTTAAAACATTTTCAAAGACTCTATTTAAACCAGTTAATAATTAATATAATTTCCAAAGGAGTGGTTGACATCTTTTTTTACTCTAAGGATATCTAATATATTTCTCTCTCTTAGGGAATGACGGCTGGAATGTTATTTCATGTCCTTTTTTATTATAATAAGACTTAAATGTAATAATTTATTACCTTCTTAAAAAATTTAATTCTTCAGCAATATCTTTTTAAACACTGGTTTATTTTAAAAGCCGCTTGCAAAATGAAATATTTGAATTTTTCAAATTTTTTCGATCCGTGAAGGAAATTCATACAATTTAAAATTTATTAATTCAAATAGCCGAAAAAGTTAGGGTGCCGCCCGGAATAGAACCACGGGTCCACCAATTTGTACTCGCTGTGCCCTAACCACTGGAGGTGTTCTTAATTAGTTCATCTAGATTGCGCCTGGTTGATGGAGAAATTTGTGGCTTCGAATTTGGCTCCATTTCTCCTGATGACTAAAATTACTTTCAACTGGAACTGTTTCCTAAAAAAATTTCAACACGAAGAAAAATTTCCCCTCACCGACCCCGAACCCCAGTCGATTTTGATTCGGAGAAAAAATGTCGAATCTGGATTTAGAACTGTGATTTTTCCACTTGCCGGATTTGCGGATCGGATCGCGATCCTTTTTTTAGTGAATTTATCCCATCTTATTGTTAAAAAGACTGCAAATTTAACAGCCATGACTAGCTAGACATTAATTGATATGAATCAGAAATGAAAACCATCTTTTGTGAAAGAGACATACAAATCAAAAACTTTTTTAAAGGAACATGCAACATAGAATTAGAACTAAATCAGAACGGTTATTTAACTGATGATTTAATTGATGGTGGGGATGGCAATAGCTAATCAGAGATTTTATTTTATTAATATAAAATTAAAACTAAAAGATTTTTACAGATTAATTCCAAAAAAATAAAATATCTGATTAATTAAATTTTAATTAATTTTTGCCATAAACTTACCCAGAATAGACCCGTCTTGTCGAAGAAGTTAATATTTATTTTATAAGTACTGTATAATAATAATAATAATAATAATAATAATAATGCCACCCCACATCTGGATGTTAGCAGCTGCACCGGAAAAACTTCATAAAAATTTAATTCTTTACGGCTATACATTTTATTACATTTTATTGAAAAATAAAAACAATTTTGGAATTTAACATTTTAAAAACAATTTTAGATAAAAAAATACAATTGTTTCTAGAGAGATATTCTCAAGACCGGAAAGAATTTCGACTTATCTACTTGGTAATGATGAGTGATATAAATAATTTATGATATAGGTGATATAATAAAAAGTCCGTCTTCCTGAAGGACCTTTTAAACTAAAATCCTCTCACCAAGATAAATGTATAAATTGGTTGACTACACTTCCTTAGAAGGTTTACATTTCTAAACATTTTCCGGTCTTTTACGAATATAAATATCCTACATCCATTAATTCAAAATAAAAAAAGTGGAATCTATAAAAGCAAAAAAACTTTCTCATCAAAAAATGTCACTAGATTTATTTTGTTCTCTGAAGAATAATTTCTTAAATTGTGATGTCGATATTCGTTTTAAATCAATGCTTTCATTTAATTTATAAATTTGAATATTTTTATTTATTTTTAAATATTTCATATTTTGATGCAATTTTTAACTATGAGGGGCCCGGCTTTTTTTAAATATTTCATTTTTTTTTCATCAGCCTTTAAGAGTTGTAGTCTAAAGAAACACAAATTTAATGAAAATAATATTAATTTTATTAAATTTCATTTTTTAGTTAAATTTTTGAGAAAAAAAATCTAAATATTATTTCCTGTTCTAAAGCTTTTGTATTTATAATATTATTATATTTTGTATAGGGAAGGGGGGGGGGCAGCAATTTTGGCACCTTTTCTGGGTGACAGAAACCTTCACGAGATGGCTTGGATATTTGGTTGCCTACCTTCAGAAACCTAACAAAAAAAATATAGAAACAATTATTTCGTTTATTATGGCACTTCAAACCGACGTTTCAGTCTGGTATACGAACTTCTTCAGGGCTGAAATATGTCAACATAACTCCTCAAAGCCTCCTTGACTTCAGTCCTGAAGATGGAAGTATACCTGTCTGAAACGTCGGCTTGAAGTGCTTTAATAAAAAAATTAAATCTAGCTACACTTGCTCTTTTCTTCTTACTACAAGATCTACTGAGCTCCAGCTACCAGCTCACTCAAATAGAAACAATTATGATACTCACAATAACTGAAATTATTTGGAATTAATTTGCCAAAATGACCGACGTCCTTTTTCGTTTTCAAGCAAAAAAAAAAAATTCAAAAATTTATGTTTTTTTCTTGTATACATACCTTTAATGATGGTATCTTGACAATTATTTTACGATTGAACATGGAAATTTATTACCATACCGGTGTTATAAATAAATAAAAAAAAAAAATTAACCGTTTTCAAAAACGTCAATATGTAAATGAGTCATGATATTTTCTCACGTGTTGGTTCCTCTTCCAGGCGAATTCAACTTCATCTTCTCTCTCGGAATTTGTTTCTCTGGCCTCATCGAAAAATATTTAGAATAAAATAATTTCTCCCAAATAATTAACAATAGAATTTTATTTAAGCAGCCTTCTTTATGGCATAGGAAAATTAAAAAACAAAAAAAAAAAAAAAAACATTTTCACTGTCATCTAAACATTATTTCGTGAATCATTATATCTGCGCTGAAATTATTAAATGGCCTCATTAGCAAGGAGAGAGAGAGAGAGAGAGAGAGAGAGAGAGACCCTCGGTTTAATTTACTCGGACTGAATCTCATCTCTTCTGGCTAGGAATTTTTTTAATTATTCTAATTTTAAAATTAATTAAGCTACTCATCTTCATCATCATTGGTGAAATGATAAAGGATGCCTGGAATCTGAAACGTTTACGAAATAAAAGGTGAATTAGATTTAAAAAAAATCATAATCACTTAAATTTAACAACTTCCTCTATACGCTAAAGAAGCTTCTTTTATTAAATTAACAATTAATATAACTACTATTAATAAAAGATTAAAAAATTCCTCAAACACTCTGATCTGCTCATTCTGACACTACGAGGTTAGGAAGTTCTGATGAGCCAAGCGATTCGTTATTGGAAATTATTCTTTTTTAATTTTCAACTATTTGAAACCAAATTTCAGAACTATTTTATTTCTATTCCATTCCTATCAGTATTAATTTTATTGATGATTTTGCTAGAATAAGGACGATATGTAATTGGTCAAGACGTTCGAGCCTCAGATTACGACATAGTCTTGGAAAATAATTAAGTACCCATTACCCTTTGGAAAAATAGTGCCACTGCCCTGCTTGTCCCTTCACTTTTTTATTGGGACGCAAATTTCTAATTTTTATGAAGATCGATGACAAACTTTTCAATCGTATTTCCCATATAAAAAATTCAAAATACCATAAAAATATTCTAAGTTAAAATAAATGTCAAAATCGTATTGTAGGTCCATTAAATAAAAAAAGAAATGTAGAAATTTCGCACTCAGGGGACTAATTAATTTTTTTCTTTTTGTTTCAGGTAGCGTTTCTTTTTACTACTCCAGATTATAAAATGCATCTTTGGTGAGTTATAATTCTGTGGCTGCCACTAAAACCTGATATGTTACTGCTATTTTTTGATAGATTTGTAGCTAAACTACAAGTGGAATTTTCTGAGGTTCTTGAATGATAATTCATTTTTTCAAAAAATCTAACATATGAGCTTCTCTCATAGAATTATTATAATAATAAAAAGAGGTACTGAATGAAACTACTATATTAATTTTATTAAATTATGAATAGATAATTTACAAATATAATTCGTTTTTTGGTTCCTGCAAGATAGGCCACCCACATGGCTAGTATTAATTTTATTGGCTCACTAACCGATTAAGGGGCCATTCAAGTATTACGTACAGATTTGACTGTTTTAGACTTTCTTAAACTTGTCAGCAACATTTAAAGCAAATCGTTTACTCTCCTTGCTTACGCGATTTTTTTTAGTCGAGCATGTTTCGGTATATATATTCGTTTTTTGGTTCATGTAAGATAGGCCACAGGCCAGCTCATTAACAAATTAAGAGGCTCCAAGTATTACGTAAGCAACATTTTGACTGTTTCTCCTCCTCCTTGTTAACAACCATAAGCTAATACTTAAACACTTCATATATTTTTGGTTCGACATTTTTTAAAGTGAAACTTTTTTTTAATGTTGACGTATATATATACACACACAGTAGAAATAGTAATATAATTTTAATTTGATTTAATTGGCAAATCAATATCAATTTCTTAATTTTATTCGAAAGCCAAAAAAATATCAAACCATTTATCAAAATGTTATTTATATAATTTTTTACCCTTAGAGCATTTATCAAGACTCCCTTCTGAAAGAGCATCCCTCTCCGTTCTCCTCTCCCTCCCCTCTCTCTCCCCTCCCATTAACATCGTATAATAGTTCAATCCAAAGGAAACTTTTTTTTTAACATTATTAAAATGTTTTCCTAATGGATCTTGTATATTATATTTTGAACAAAAGTTGGCAGAATCTAATCAGGTTTGTTAGAAAGAAAGGCACAGGCCAGCCCGTCTCATTTAAAAAACAGTTTGACTTTTTTAAGTCGCTATTCTTATAATGAGTTGACTACAATCTCGTATCAAAAGAATTACAACGACTCTATAGTCAGTTCATCGGAGTAATCTTTTAATCTTTAAGCATAAATTATAATACGCTTGGGAAAGTAATTTTTTTTATTGTCAAGTATTCCATTATTTGTAACCTATGGCCACCACATTCCATTAACAAGTTTGATGAGTGGCTCTGGAGCCGACGCCCTCTGGAGCTGGAGCAACGCCGGCACAAAAAACGAACACACACACACACACACACCTCCCCAAACGAAAGTTATTTTATTTAATCGATTAGGCTGGTTGTTTTTTTTCCTCATGTCATCTTGAATAACGTTTAGGATTAATCTGTGTTCATCACATTTCTTCCTACAAGGAAAACTTGTATTTGTTTATTCATAAAAGGACAACAGGCCCCCTACGGTTTAATTATTGCTCAATATTTAAATTCACATCTCATATAATGTGAAACATGTTCAAATTAATTAAATACGCATATATAATTTTTTTTTTTTAATTTAATAAAATTAATTGATTATGAACTTTCGAATAAGTTTTTTTATTCTGTTAATTTTTTAGAGAATGATATATACACGTGATAAAGTTTTAATAATCAATTGAATTAATCATGGACAAAATATGCTTTCAAATTGAAATTTTATATTTTCCCCCACTACCTTCGAAATAGACAAGACTTTTTTTATTTTATAGACAAATCATTTGAATTAATTTAATTAATTAAATGTGAGATTTATATTGATGATGATATATTCGAACCCGGAATCTCTAGCATCGGTGTGCTTTCCACTTGAACCTCTTATTCCCCTAAATCTCTCTCTCTTTCTCTTGCATTAAAATTTCTCTACCAAAGGAAAATTCTTTAAACAAAAATTTTATTGTTTAACTAATTGAACAAAATTATATTAGAGCAGCAAGAATTCTCAAATGTCAAAAATGTTAACATATTTCAATGCTATCGAGATGTATCAATATATACTGTATATAGTGTGAGTTTGTGATCCGATGCCCTGATGCAAATGAAAAGTACTCAGTTAAGATAGAGATCCCGGGTTCGATACCCCGCAAGCCGGAGGACGCCTCATATTCAATTAGTTAAATTATAAATTTTAACTATTGGATTCAAATCTCATTCATAGAGCGAAATTTTAAACATTTTAATAAAATTTTCTGATTCGCTAATCTTTTCATTTCTGTTTTTCTTTTATTATTTTATTGATAATTGTAATAAAAATTTTGAATTATTAGTTCCCACAAATTCAATATCTCTATTTTTTTTATTTAAATTGATTGATTTTTAGTCGAAAAGTCGACGCTAAAATGGGCGACCAATCAATCGTTGATCAGCTTAATTAATTACACTAAAACAAGCATTTATACTAATTTGACCAAGTGTTTAATTTCTCTGTGTGTCCGTGCAAAAGAACACTGATTATACAAGTTTAGTACCTATCATCATAAATGATTTAAGTTGTTTTTTGAAAAAACAAAATATTCCCCTTACGAGAATGAATAACAAAATACATAATTTTTTTTAAATATTCAAATTAGAAATTTTATTGTTTCCGGAGTGACATATCTTAGGAGATATTTTTCGTCTAGGCAATTTTTATTTCGCCACTAAATATCGAAAGAAAAAAAAACCTTTTTACGATCTCGAGCCAAGTAGAAATATTTTTTGATAGAAGCCATAACGTCTATCGCTCTTTTTGATCGACACTCAAGAAAGGTTCAATCAGAATAAGTAAGTAACTGTAACTGATCAAACGACGAGGGGCTCTAAACTCAAAACATATTATTTATTATTCGGTGAAAAACAGCAAATAGAGACCGTTTCGAATGGACGGATAAATATTTATTCACCTGTAAATTTACTTCTAAGTAAATCATCTAATTAAAAAAATATTTTTATCAATTATTTACGTCAAATTAAACAAAAAACACCTTAAAAAATTTTTTTATCATTTTTAAACTTTTTTAAAGTGGGAAAGTTATTTTTAAAAATATTTTTTTTCTTTTTGAGATTTAAAGACTATTTCCATAGGCTCTGTGTATTTTAAATGTTGACTGCTTGAAATGGTTATTTTTTTAAATTTTAATCTCATATTTGGATATCTTATACAGAATAGAGAATCCTAGATAAATACAAAATTTCATAAAAATTGGAAAATATTTTTTCAAATGTGTAAAAAGTTCCAAAGGGGACTGACCCTGACCCCTTTTCGAATCGAAATTAACATGCAAATCCCCATAGAGATTTAACATTGGCCGAAAATGAATTTGAAAAATATGAAATACCACATCAGTAAAGTGTACTTCAAACAACCAGAATTTGGAGGAGGGGTTGATTCTTTTTTGAGAAATTTTTTGTTTCAAATAACAAGACAGGCTGCCATTTTTTTTCTTTTCTATTTGTAATATATTGCAATACATAATATATAGCAATTTGAATTTTTTTTTTCTTTGGTGGGGGAATTTTTTTCTCTCTTCTACAAACCCCTCCCCTGGTTGCACCACTCACTATGGCATAACAATCACACTCTGCTACGTCAGCAATGACAACCCTACAGGGGTACTGCCCTACTAATTAGTTTATATACATTTTGACCGAACAATCCTTTGCTTTAAAGATTTATTCTTTATTTAGGAACGGCGAAATTGTTTAGAACTTTTTCCATTGCCTGCGACTTTCTAGGTCACTAATAAGATAAAAAATCTTTGAATAACATTACTATTAAAAGTTTCCTAAAGATTTACCACTTGGACAAAAATCTCTCTGTTTTTATTTTAATTTAATAATGTTCATGGAGATATGTGTACTGGCTGAAATTTAATTTGGGAAATTACAACAAAAAAAATGCATTATTAAACATCTTAACTGTCTCTCTAGGGAATAATAAAAGATAATGGATATTTCCCTTTTCCTATAATTATAAAGTCGCAAGATATACCGGTTGTTGTTGTCTCTCGTGACGAATTCCATAAAAAAAAGCTAGCCTGGGAATAAATAAGAAACTCTCTCTCTCTCTCTCTCTCTCTCGTTCTTTTTATTTTCCTTAAACATTTCTGATGTGATTGATTCTAGAGTCTGTAATCGGCTCTGGTGCTGTCAAATCCGGTAAGCAACTCCAGGTATCGGTGCCTGGCCTGTTTGACTGGCTACCGGTTGTGCTCCCCCTCCCCTCCCCCTCCTCCCCCTCCCCTCCAACGCTCCTAGGCTTACTCGCTGCCAAGGATCTCCCATCCACTCGATATTTAATAATAATAAACGTATCATCAATGTTATTTACACATGACTTTAATACTAATGATTACAATTATTGAGGTTTTCTTTTGTGTTTTACTTTCTCTTACCTATATATGTATATAGAGAGAAAGTATTGCGATCATGTCAAAGTTCTATGTCGAACATACATGTTTTGAGGTCCCCTGAGTCCAAAAAAGTGGGTCACGCAAATTGGTCTGTCTGTCTGTGTGTTCGTAACGATTTTAAGCATGAAGGAAATTAGCTAGGACGTTGAAATTTTATATTTAAGTTGGTGCCCTCCCGGATAATTAAAATAAGCCTTTGAACAAATTCGGCGAAAAAGTACTAGTACTTTAGTGAGGTACTTGTTCTGTTTTTTTTCGAATTTCTCAAAATTGGTTCTAACGATTTTGTTTCTATTCTACTGATTAGGTTTCGGGTCATTTTAGGTACTTCGGTCAAAGGGAAACATGTGTCTTTAGGATTTATCAAAGTTTACTTTGGATCAGACAAACTCAAGGCGAGAAATATAGTAGATTTTATTTTTTTTTTTTTTTTGAATGGGTGCATAAGGTCCGAAGACCTATAATGACCAATAGTCACATGCAGCCAGGAAGAAAATAAAAACAAAAGGAGAAGCATAAAGGGGAAACTCAACTGGCGGGAACTGAGAAGATGCCTGTTGAGGTTAGACTTGAAAGCCTGAAGATTGTAGGTTTTGGGGAAGATAGACGCAGGGAGCTTGTTCCAATCACGGGAGGTCATGGGGACAAAGGAAGAATGAAATTGTTTTGTTCTGTTAGTCGTGATCTGAACAGCATAGGGATGCTGGGAAGATGCCTCTCTTGTGTTCCGTGAATATGTTGCATTGGGTGGGATAATTGATTTTAATTCGGCAGAGCATTGACCATGGTAATACCTGTAGAAGAGAGATAGTGCAGATACTCTTCTTCTATGATCTAGTGACTGTAAGGATGCAGTAAGGGTAGAATCACCTATCAGTCTAATTGCACGCCTCTGTATGGCTTCCAAGGAGGAGAGAGCGTCTTTCTACGCCCCTCGCCAAAGGTGGGAACAATATTCAAGACACGGCCGAATTTGGGCTTTATAGAGGATTAGGAGTTGTTGGGAGGAAAAGTAACGCTTCGTTTTGAATAGGAAACCCAATTTCCTTGCGGTAGATTTAACCACAGAAGAGATGTGGTTGCTCCAGGAGAGATCAGATGTAACTGTCACTCCCAGAACAGAAAATGAATCTTTTGAACTCGAGACTATTATTGCTGTAAATAAGGGGAGGGCAAATCCTATTTTTTTGTCTAGAAATTAAACAACATTGGGTTTTTGGGAATTGAATTTTACTTGATTGAGGTTTCCCCATTCCTCCAAGAGACCAAGATCATCATTTATCGACGACACAGCCCCCAGACGACCAGTGGATGAGGTTTCACCAGTCCTGACTGAGTGCAGGGTACTGTCATCAGCAAAGCAATGAATTGGGTTGGAGGTTACTCCCATGAGATCGTTAATGTACATAAGGAATAGGGTGGGAGAGAGGACAGAACCCTGGGGAACACCTGCGTTGATTGAATGCGGAATAGAAGACACACCGTCGACTACAACCGAGATCTTTCGCTCCGTTAGAAAGCTCTTGATCCACTGGCACAGCTCAGAGGATAGGCCAAAAGATGGAAGTTTAGCATAAAGATTTTTATGCCATACCTGATCGAAAGCCTTCGAAATGTCAAGAGCAACTGCAATAGTTTCCCCTTTCATTTCCATGGCTTTGTTCCAGAGGTGTGTGACAAAGCTCAAAATATCCCCAGTCGAACGAGCATGCCTGAAACCATATTGCCTATCATTCATCATTCCGCAATGTTCCAGATTGATTTAAAATTTGAATGTTGAGGGCTTTTCCATAATTTTGGATAGTATGGAGGTTATTGCGATTGGGCGATAGTTGCTGGGAAGAGAGGAGTCACCTTTTTTGGGAATGGGTTGAATATTCGCCAATTTCCAAGAGTCGGGAAAATTTCCGAGGAAAATGAGAGGTTGAACAACCTGGATAATATTGGGACCAATTCAGGGGAACATTTTTTAATGACGATGGGGGGAATACCGTCAGGGCCTGGGGATTTGTCGATTACTAGCTCCTTAATAACCTTTTTAATTAGTTTATCCCTAAAATGAATTTTATTCATTGAAATTTTATTGGAATGCTGGGTCGGAGGATCGCGACTATTGGCTTTATCGTCAATAGTAGAATTGGATGCGAAGAGAGAAGCAAAGATTTGGGCTTTTTCAAATGGGGTAGTGGCAATTTTACCATCAGGCAAATTAAGAGGTGGAAATGATAAATCAGGAATATTTTTTAGATGTTTATATCGGTAAAATCTTTCATGAAAATTGTTTGAAGTAGACTCTTACTGACGTAGTATTTCTGATTTTTTTTACCTCCTATTAATTAATCGTGCGTTGTTTTTTCTCTCAACAATTGTTCATGCCTTATTAGTTCAAATAATTACAAATAAAATATACAATTTCTGTAAAGATTAATATTTACAATTACTGTTTTATTAAAATAAAAGCGTAAGTTTGTCAAACGCATACGTTTCTATTCTACTGATTAGGTTTCGGGTCATTTTAGGTACTTCGGTACAAAGGGAAACATGTGTCTTTAGGATTATCAAAGTTTACTTTGATCAGACAAACTCAAGCGCGAGAATTATGGAGTAGAATTTTATTTGAAATATTATATGGAGATTAGAATACTAGGAAATAAGATAAATGAATATTGTTATTTCGTTTTTGAATTTATATATAAATAAAATAGAATATTCTACATACTAAAGTTTTTATAATCAACTTTCTGCTCCTATCGAATATCATGACATGCCTTCATAAAGACACAAAAATTTGTGATATCCGAAATCTTCTCTCTAACAATGACTGCTTGGAATAAACTATCGTTATTTTTCAAAATTTTAATCTCATATTTGGGCATTTTATACACAATAGAGAATCCTAAATAAATAAAAAATTTTCTAAGAATCGGAAAAAATTTTTTTTAAATGCGTAAAAAGTTCCAAAGGGGACCGAAAACAATTAAAGACAGAAATAAAATAAAAAGAAAAAGATTTAAATTCTGTTACCATGGCAACCATTTCTCCTATCTTGCCTATGAAAAAACAAGAGTAAAGTGGTCACAAGATTTCATCGGCAAAATGAGAATATACATTTTAAAGAGCATCTAAAAAATAGGTGATTTATGAATTTAAAAAAAATCGTTGGAGCGAATTTTGAGAAAATCGAAGAAAAAACTAAAAAAGTACTAGTAGAGCTAAAGGTGGTATTATGAGCCCATAGTTTCTTTTTTGTTATAATAAATACTTTTTGGCCGATTTTGTTTATATTTACACCAGTTCAGGGTGGCTAACTTGAATATAAAATTTCAACCTCCTAGCTCATTTCCTTCAAGGCCACACACACACACACACACACACACACACACACACACACCGACCCACTTTTTTTGGACTCAGGGGACCTCAAAACATGTGTAACCATCAAAATCTCGACATCGAATTTTTGACATGATCGCAATACTTTCTCTCTCTATATATTTCATATATAGGGTAAGAGAAAGTAAAAACTGAATAATTTTTACAAATAAATAAAGAAAGTAATATACTGGTATGTAATTTGAACTTTCAAATGATTGACAGGTTTATGGATTATCTATTAAAGAAAAGATCTTGATGTCACTCATAATTTGAGTTTTTACATTCGATTGATAGGGGGAGGGGGGGGGGGCTCATTACAAAATCGTTCTCTTTTAATTTGTCATTCAAGAAAGATTCAGTTCGTTAACATTGTACATTTTATTTATTTATTATTTATTTTTCTTTGTTAAGTGATTATTTACTTTATTTTTTTTGCCTCAAGCTTAGACCTCACAAGCTCCTCTCTAACAACTTTTCTGTCTTTAAACTGGTTACTTTCATGTATCGTGACACTCAACGCTGAAACACGTGGAATAAATAATCCAAGTAATTCTAAGACCTAAAATTTCAATACTTTAAAAGGCGCCAAGGTGGAAATAATTCCCCATCAGCCCCCCCCCCCCCCCACACTCTATTTCCATCTCTCTTAATCTTTTCAACCTCGATTTAACTTTATTTCGAATATGCTTTTATTATTATTAGTATTTTTTATTCTTTCTTTCGAACCACTTAACAATTAAATAAATAGTAGTACCGGGGGGGGGGGTTGCATTAATATTCCTCTCAGCTCGATTCACCCTCCGAACAAAAACGGCGACTTATATATATATATATATATATATATATAGGCTATATCTTTTTAAATTAAAATCTTGGGGAGACATTTTTTTTAAGTATACCAATATTTATTGTTTTTAATCTAAAGACTGGAAATAGTTCAGAGATAAGTTTTTTTTTTTTTTTCTCTTATCACTGCTTTAATATTGACCCCCCTCCCCCCGAAAAGGCGTACCCTTTCCCTACTTATTTTTTTTCGGACAGTCGAATAAACTTGGTGTTGTTGAGTGTGCATGTATCATTTTTTGGCACTTTTTTGTGATAAGTCGTAAATTTAACAGCTTTTGATTTATATTATTTGTTGCACGCTACAAACAAACTTCTTTTCCGAATTCTTGTGGTTTTTTTTATACTTCATATTTTGACAATAAACCGTAGAAAATTTATCTCCAAAACAGTTTTCATTGACATTAAATATTGACATATAATATATTTTCTATATAAACATTAACAAGCATGATATATTCGGGTTTTAGTCTAATGAAGCAATTTTTTTTTAAAGTACTTTTCTAAATAAATAATGGCCTATTATACTAAAAATCTAAAGTAAACAAATATTCTATCAAGCAAAGTGCGAGCATTGCGTCTTGCTATTGAGTGATTATGATAATGACAAATTGAAAAAACATCCCAAAGAGAAAGAATTCTTCTCAAGACGTCAAATCATTTCCTCTTTCGGAATGTTGTTCATATATTAGAAAATCACTCTGGCGTTATATTATTTGAGGCAAGAGAAAAAAAATACAGGGAATGATAAAAATAAACACAACTCTAAATAAATGATCATTTATATAAATTATAGATAGGCGACATTCGAGTTTAGCCAAAGATTTTTTTTTTCCCTCGGTTGACAACTTCGTTTTTGTCTCGAAATTTATTAATTATATAGACCACACACATGCACATCTGGAAGAAACTATTCTTCCTTTCACTATCAATACAAACGCAGACAAAGACAAATCTCACAAATTTAAATTAAGCTACCTAATTCCTAGCTATTATCGATGATAATATTTTGAAACTAGCATAACTTGGCTACTTCGTTTTTTTGACTAAATACCAAGAATCTTAAGCTATGAATGAAACTTCTTTAGTAAGTTCGATTCACGCCCTTCTACCTCAAAAAATAGTAATTAATAAATAAAAAATTATACTCAGAATTATTTCTTAATATGATTAGAAGTTTCACTTCTCTTTAATATGAATTAAACAGAATTAACGCTTTTAATTTTTTTTTATTCTTAAGTTAGTTAATTATAATTTTATGTTTGAGCCTTCACATCATAATTTAATTATAGCGTTAAAAAATATAAAAAAAAAATTTTCACACTTCAAAATAATATGGTATTTGTTAGTTAACAATCCGAGATTTTTATCAGGTTTAGGTCCAAATGTTTGTTTATAAAATGAATAGGAAAATTTTCTAGTTTAAGTCTTTTATTCAAAAAGATAAATTTTAATAAATTCTTTATATAAAATAACACAAACGATGTAAAAAAAAAGTCAAAAAATAAAGCTTAAGTTTCTTGTTTTATAAACGAAGGTTTTATTTTTTGGCTGCTCCTGCTTTACAATTCTACATAAAATACCATAGAAGAATTTTACTTTAATTGATTTTTTTTTTAGTTTGTAAATTCATTTGTAAACTTGACTAAAGAATGGAGAATGTAAATTTTAAATGGAAATCGTTTGTGGCTTGGTATTAATAGAAGAAAGATGAGATGGAGACGACACGAGAAGAGCAATTTCGAAAAGAGTCCAAGTTTTGACCGGAGGATGAAATTTGCTTGTTACCATTAACAGAGGCCCGATGTGACCGGCACAGCTATGATGGCTTTTCTAGACGATACCTGAACGACTCATTGTGGAGTGTATTATTATAATTAGGAAACTTTCATGGAGCAATTCCGAGTAATTTAACTTTTTAGTGGATAATTATATGTCCAGAATTGTTAATGTAAAACATAACTCGAAATTTGCTTTGCTGATGAGAAGAGCAATATAAAGATTATCCAAAAGACATAACTAAATGATGTCATTTTTAATTAGTTATACTCGGAATTGTTGATCGTAGTTAGCAATAATTGGATCGTATTCCCCTTAGGGCGGATAACCTCCTAGGCTTTCTCTCCTAGAGACATTTAAAATCCCACCCAGGTCAAATTTTTGTCGTTTTCAATTTATCTTCTCTTATTGTTATTTAAAATTAATTTTTTTCAAGGGGGAGGTAAATTGTTTTCTAATTATAGGCCCTATGTGCTTATAGGGACCACAGATCCCCCACCAGTCCGAAATTTTTATATTTCAGTACTATTTAAAAATCCCCATGTAAATAGTACACGATTTAAGTTAATTTTTTTTGAAAATTTTTATTTTCTAAATAATTTTATTCAAATGACAAGATAAAGTTTTATACAATATTGGATAAAACATTTAATATTAAAAAAAAATTAAAAAATAAATAATAGACTTATTATTTTAAAGAAAATAGGAATATTTTGCACTTTTATTTTTATTAATAAAATACAATAAAATTCTTATAAAATAAATTTATAAAACAATCAGTGATTCGCCACTGCCAACAATTTGGTGGGAAGTGGGGGAGGGGGGGTTCGCTTAACAATTTTACAAAATTTTTGTTTGAAAAAACCATGACGCAATTAAAAAAAAAAAAAACAAGGGTCTTAACTTTGCCATAAAAACACTGAATAAAATTTCAGTAAAATAGACGAGATGATATTTTTTTGGCAAATTTCTTATTTTTTCCTCATTTAAAAACTTCTAATTAATTACGTAATCAATTTAAATTACGTCAGACGCGGGTAAAGAAGATATTCTATTCCTAAAAACAAACTTTACAAAATAATAAATAAATTTGATTAAAATGTATGCATTAATTAGGGGTCGTCCACATATTACGTCACGCCTTTTTTTGACGATATCCTAGTCCCCTCCCTGTCACATACAAATAACCCCCCTACAAATATTATGTCACAAGGTGTGACTCACAACATAGACTACCCCGGCCCCATTAAATGTTTTAAACTTTTTCTTAAAATTCCCTATACAAAATTCATTTTACCTTTTTTTTTTTCTTTTTTAGTATACGAGTCTCATCCGATCTTTTGAAACTCAGCTTTCGCTTTGAATCGCGATGTCACACTTAGAGAAACCCCCCGGGCTCGCCATGTCACAATTGGTAACTTGTCCAGACCCCAACTCCCCCTAACGCGTTTCGTAATATGTGGACGACTCCTTATTACTACTCGTATTTGCGAAAGTTTAAAAACTCAAATAAATGTTAAAAAGTTCAAAAAAAAAAAACAAAAACAATAAATAACTCTTTCTGAAACACCAAACGCTGAACTGAATTGTCCAATTGTCAGATCTCATAATTAGATGCTCTTTCGCTTATTTTTGATGTCTGACAAAGAAGAAGGTTAAGAAAAACAAAAGTGATTAGTTTAGAGAAAATAATTAAATTTCAAAATGTTTGTTGTTGATTGTATCGGTATAAATATACTTAATTATTTAACATTAATTTATCCAATTAAGATTAGTTACATAAAGTCCATTATACGCCAAGTTAGCTTTTAACATGGATATTTAAAGAATATTCGATGCGCTCTCTTTCGCTGTTTGATAATCATCCACCAACATCGGATTTGCATTATCTTGATCATCCGACTATATCCACATCGGTAATTGGTTCGCAAAGGCAGCAGGCTTGTTTATCTTTTAATGAATGGTGAGTGGCTGGAGATCACATCTGACGCCTATAATCAGCCGGATGGACCGAGTGTCCTAATGGCGACTTTTGCAACACTGCAGATGATGGATGGATGGATGGGTGGGGGGGGAGATGGGTGGAGGGGGAGATGGGTGGCTTTCGCAAATAATCGCGACCTCTGCAATTAGATCACATCACACATTTCCCTTCCATTTGACCATTATCGGGCTAGGCAACTGATATTATCGTGTTAATCAAGTTAAGAAATTAATTTCAAGCATATTTTAAACATTCTAAAGGAAAGAGCATAGCTCATTTAGCGCCTGTTTTTCACATTTAGTTCGTTAACTTTTATTACTTTTTAATATCTTGTATTTTTTCATATGAGAGCTAGGTTAATAGCAAATTCTCAGGACCTGTTTATTCACTCAAGGTCAAGTACTTTGCCCCAGCTTAAATGACAGGTTGCTTCATTTCTAATTAACTAGCCTTGGATAAGCTAGTTGACTATGACTTTGGAGTCTTTCAATTCTAGTTAAGCTAATCATATGATTAACACAGATCACACACCATGATTAAATAAGAGCCCTTAACTTGCTAAGAACCAAAGTTCGGGGTGAAATTAGAAACACAAGCTACCCTTGTTTATTTTTTTTTTTTTAAGAAATTATTAAATTTTATTATAGTTAAAAATTTTTTTAATATTTATAATTAATTGATGCCCTTATCAAGTAGCTAACTTCACAAAACCTTAGATAGATAATTATATGAGAAAAAAATTCATATATTAAGCGAGTTCTTGTTTACTATATTGATAATTTTCTATCGGCTGTATAAGTTTGCTATTTGACTAGAAGTGGGCCCTTAGCCCTAATTTTCGGTCTTCATATCTTGTTAAAAATAAAAAGATTTACTTGTCCTAACCTAAGAGTCAGGATAATGCATAATGTACAGGTGAAAATAGGAATACAAAAATCTCATGCACATTCTTTTGGATTTTTTTCTTTTTTTTGAAACATATGTTCATATTTATTTATTTAATTAATTAATTAATTCAACCAGATAATTTATTTTTTTAATTTTGTGAAGTTTGGAACAGAAAGTATTTTATTAAATTACTAACTTCATTAAACTTCTCCTAGCAGAAAAAACGCACTTTTCGTAGTTCATTTGAACTAACTAAAATAAATTACGATTAGGCTAATGCCAAAAATGTCTTTAACACTAATTGATAGAACTTAATTTTTCAGCATTGTTTATTCATATTATTTTTTTAATTGTAAAATTTTACGTATAGGCCTATAATTGATCACAAACTTTTGATATTTTTTTTTCTTTTTTTTTAATTAATTGCAATTGCTCTTCTTGCGACACCCCCGTGAGTCCGTGAGTTAGGGTGCATCCTCAAAGCGGATTCTGTGTGAATCTCTCTGTCCTACTGAATATCAACTGTAGAGCTACTCGTGGATTCACAATCACAACCTATAACCTTTTCTTCAAAGGTGGATTCTGATGATAGCATGTTGAATAGATAAATAATCTCCCTCCATCTCTTTATACCTACTGACACAGGACATAGCGAAAGAAAAATTGGTTAATTATATTCTTGACATACGTTAATAAATTCAAAATAATAAAAAAAATCATTAATTTATCACTCACGTTTAAAAATTTCAATTCGTAATATTAATTTTCGAATTTTTCATCATCTAAATTAATTCAGTAATTTTAATTAATTAAATTAATTCTCCTTTATTAAGAAAGAATTATCAATTTCTATACTTTCTAAAGAAATTAATCTCTTTCATTTTACAGCCATTGGGATCGAGTTTCTTTCTTACATTATTTTCTTGTATAATAGACTTGTCCATTAGAAACGTCACTGGAAAACTCGTTTAAAAGCGTCGAGATTTCTTTCTTTTGGACATCAAAGCCACCCTGCACGTCTGCTCATCCACAACTTCGTCTGAAATAATTTCGCAAAGAATATATTATCCTAGCCATTAGTAATAATTTTAATACAAAAAAATGACTATTTAGTTTAAGCGTGTCTTCACTTCGCCCTTCACCCTGACCCTAAGAATATATTTAATTATTTAAAAACATAAATGTTTAAAAAAATAATCAAATTCTTAACCGGATCAAGTAATTCTGTTGTTAATCGATAATGCTCTAAATTCTTGAATCTTTAAAGCCGTCATTATAGGTCTATTTGAATAGAAGTTATTTTAGTTTTAGTAAAAGCTCAGAAGGTCTCTAGATTTTAAATATATAAATCATTTGAGGAAGTAATTCACCGACGTCATTTGGGGAGGAGCATAGGCATTAGTCCCCCCCCCCCCCCCCAAGGGCTCTTATCCTTTTTAAATTTTAAATAAAATATTTCAAAATATATCTAAGGGTATATAAAATTAATTAAATTTAAATTTGAAATTCTTT